>JAZGTH010000061.1:9327500-9572500 GCA_036877525.1 Chromobotia macracanthus | reverse complement strand
TCATACACTCACTCTCATTCTGTCATACACACACACATTCATACACTCACTCTCATTCTGTCACACACACATACTCACATTTATACACACACACACACACACACACACACACACACACACACACATTCATACACTCTCATTCTGTCACACACACACTCACATTCATACACTCACTCTCATTCTGTCACACACACACTCACATTCATACACTCACTCTCATTCTGTCACACACACACACACATTCATACACTCACTCTCATTCTGTCATACACACATTTATACACTCACTCTCATTCTGTCACACACGCACACATACACTCACTCACATTCTGTCACACACACATTCATACAGAGTGTGAAAACATGAGAGTGAGTGTATGTGTGTGTGTGACAGAATGAGATCACTCTCATGTTTTTTCACACACACATACACTCACTCTAATTCTGTCACACACACATTCATACACTCACTCTCATTCTGTCACACACACGCGCACACACACACACACACACACACATACACTCACTCTCATTCTGTCACACACACAGTGTTTCAGCCCAGTTTAATGTTTTATAACTAATTATAACATTGAACAAACTTCTGCAGTTGTTCTTTATGTATTCATCAGATTGTTTGACTGCTTGAGAGTGTTTTGACTGGGTTAAAATACCATAATTCTTCAGCAAACCAATAGTATCATCCTGAACCAATAATAATATAATAATCATCTCTGACAGTGCAGGGAATTTGTCATGCTGATGACATCATCACCATCATACACTGATGATAAACTGTGACTCTTTACAGTCTTCATTACTTACATTTAGCATTGTGAGAATTTAAACTGTTACGTTTTACACTTTCAAAGTTTGTTCTGGAAAAATGTTCTTCTGCAGCTGTGATTATTATTATTAGGAAAATGATGTATTCATTAATATTCTCTTACCTGATGTAGTCTGAGTACTACAGAGGTTCATAGAGAGAGTTGAAGTTTTAAGGTCAGGAGGTTGCTAAGGTGCTCTGAATAATTCTTGTTAAAAGGTGTTTCTCAGGTTGTTCTGGAACGTTGTTTGGTCATTACTAAAATGTATACACTGTTTATTGGTCAGGCGCTGAACACATGGACATCATTAGACACATGGTCATGCTGATGTTTTTCTGCTTTGTTTTCAGGTTTCAAGTGCCCCGTCTGCTCCAAGTTCCTCTCCTCAGATGAGATGGACCTTCACCTTGTCATGTGTTTGACCAAACCAAGAGTCACGTACAACGGTGAGGCGTCATTAAATACTCAGTCTGCATCAGTGCCACAATAATTGTTAAATGGTAACAGTTTCTTCTTGTGTGACCTTTCTGATTGGTTATTGGGTATTTGGTATTATAGATCAGGATGGCTGTGTGTGTGTGTGTGCACTTACCAGGAAAAGTGGTGAAACACTTAACACAAACATTAAATGGTGTTGTTTTTTAATTCCATTTTTTCCCAAAATTTTAAAATTCAAAAATTTAACAATTTATAAACGCACAAAGAACTAATGGGAACAGGCAATGAACTTGTAAAGAACTTATTAATAATTTCTTCATTTATGGTTGTTGTTGAACATTTTAGGTTTAACAGTTTAAACAGTACAATAGGTGTGTGTGTGTGTGTGTGTGTGTGTGTGTGTGTATTTTAGTACTCACTCTTGTCACTCTGTCCCCCTCTTTGTCCTGTATTTCCACACCTGTACTGCACACCTGACTGGACTGAAAACACCTGAACTGCTGTGTGTTGTCACATCGTTTTATGATTTTAAAGGCTTTTCTATTCACTAGAGAAAAATGCAAAATCTATTTCACTTTAATTTCTTTCCGGTGAGCTGTTGTGTTTTAGTACTCATGTCTAAATCATCTAAAATCTGAGTCCCCTTTTTCAGAGCCCCTACTCTGATGTGAGCTGCTTATTTTCTTGTGTCATTAACTCTTATGTCATTGTTTAAGTTACAGCATGCAACAAAAGCAACGTTTAATGCAGAAGATTCAGCGTGTGTAGAAGCTGCATGTGTGCTAGGGAAAACCTCTCACGTTTGACCCCTGCCATGTTTTGAAGTCTGAAGTCTTCAAACTGTTTGTTTACACAGACACAGTTACAGATGAGGGACGTCAGTGAGGATTCACTAGAGCTGCTGTGTTTTTATGTCTCAATTTTGTAAGAATTTGACAAAGAAACATAACTGTGTGTATACATGAATGTGAGTGCGTGTTTGTGTGTACGAGGGGGTTTACGTGTGGCCGCTGGGGCATGTGCATGCGTGTGATAGTGTGTATAAGGGTCTTTGCATGTGTGTGTTTGTGAGTTTGTTGTTAAATCATCGTTCAGGAGACTTCCGCAGCTTTTCCCCCTACAACAGTGCAGAAAATGAATGAGAGTCTAATAGCTTATGTCTGGGTGTGTTTTGAGTCTGTTGTTTAAAATTTCCAGTTTAACCTTGTTCATAGGTAGCATCATACTGGTAATTTACAGGTGCTAAATTGCCTGAGCTGATTTACCGTTTTTTTTAAAAAGGCCAAGTTCACACATAATGTTAATGATAATTTACTGGTAATTTACCAATAAAGACTGCATGTGTGAAAGGGGCTTATGTGTCTCTTTAGCCATATGCACAAAAGCAACAGTGGCCAATGGCCATCCTGTTACCTTGGTAACCAGATGGTGTCTTCTGCAGCCCGGTGATCTGTCATGATGATTGCTGCGGGTTGTCCAGCTGTGGCATGCATGTTAATTAATGTAAATTGCATGTCAGTAGAATCTATAGCTGTCATGGCAACATGAGGCCTGAAAACTATCATATCATGAAAATGAATGCAGTGCTTCAACCCAAGCATGCTCAGCATGACCCGGGCTGCTGAGCGAAGGTTAGACAGGGTCACCCGATGAGTCTGGTCTCTTGTTTAGCTGTAGGGAATACCAGCTCCATGCTGACTAGATGTAACCTTTAACTTCACATCTTCACTGAGATGTGCTTTCTGTCATAGCTGTGATCAGATACAGTGACGTTTGTCACAATAAATATGTTTAAGTTTGGTTGGGCTGTCAAAGGTTCTGCTGGGGTTGTCCGGATGTTAATGCCTCTAATTTGAGGACTGTGTTGTGTCTGTTGTAAAAACACTATAAAAATATAGTAAAGTTTTTAAATTGTAAAAAATGTGTGTGTGTGTGTGTGTTCCGTACCCTGTCACAGCCTGCATATTTACAGCTAAATATAACTAAAGTCTAAAGTGTAAAAACACTATTAGCCAAAGTACTAGATGTCGCAAAGTACCAGACACGCAGGCACTCACAGAAACCACTCACCAGATGTGCATTAGGAGCGATAAGTGACTGTCACACTGAATCTCACACAAGTTTAGCCCACAAAAAATAAGAAATTATATTTAATGGAAATGAAATGGATTAGAATGTTTTACCAGATTTTCTTTCTGTTGTTTTGTGGTGTTGTTTTCCTGTATTAAATGCTACCATCATGTGTGAATAAGTATAACAGTATAATATAAAGTATTAATATCTCATTTTATTCTTTTTGAATTCAGTGCATGTGTATGCGTGTCTGTGAGTGCGTGAGTGTGTCTGTGAGTGTGTGAGTGTGTGACGCATGTATGTCACCCAGTTTTCTAGTGTTATTTTCACAGTGAATGTGGCAGACGTGTGTACAGCTAAACAATGAATCCCTTAGTGTTTAAACAGGCTGCTGTTTTCTGTAGCGTAACATCTCTCTCATCGTCTTGTGTGATCGCAGAACTACTCAATCTCATGTGTCAAATAGTACTTTATGAATATGATTTCTTGTAAAATGCCTTTATCAGTGAAACATTCAGTTGCTCATCTGTTGAAGAGACGTCATTGAGCTGTCAGATTTATCTCAAATGTTTCTCCTGAAATTCCTCAAGAGAAATAGACACCAATGAGTTGTGATGGAGTTAGAATCAAACAGTGTTGTTTGTGTTTGTTAATGTGAGACTGATTCTCTGTCACTTCAGCTGTCCATAGTATCGACAGACAGTCCAACAAATCACACACTGGATGTTATTAAACACCCTCTGGAGTCACATTAGATATGTCTGTCCCAACAGTGTCTTCTACAATCATTCTGCCTGGTTTCACACTTTAATGTCTGTCTTTGGTTTTATAAATTCTGTATGTAATGATGAGATCACATGACCTCATAACACTGCATGTGTCTCTATGTGCTGGTGTTAATCCTCATTTGATCTTTGCTCAGTCCAGTACATTGTTACTCATACTCGGTGTTGGCTTATCTATCACAGTCTGTATATTTGTCACCACAGAATTCAGAAGAAAAACAGCAGCTGAGAAGCTGCTCTGAGTGTTGACCTACATCTTTAGCACCACCTTCTGGTCATTCAGAAAATCTCTGGAGGCTCTCACACAGTCACATGAATAGATATTAGCATTGAGCTGCTTCTTTTATCCTGAGCGATCAGGTCATCTGACTTGGAGTTACGCGATGCAAATGAACTGTTCAGAATCAAATGAATCATATTAAATGATTTTTGGGGTTCAAACCCACAAGCTTTCATTAGCACTCCAGATCTTTGACCACTAAGTCACTTAGAAGGATTTTTGAAAGCAAGTCAGATATCCCACACACACATTGTGGCTGATTCTGAGTGTGTGTGTGTGTGTGTCTGGTTCCCCAGAGGACGTGTTAGTGAAGGATGCAGGTGAGTGTGCCATCTGTCTGGAGGAGTTAATCCAGGGAGACACCATCGCCCGTCTGCCCTGCCTCTGCATTTATCACAAAGGGTAAATCTCCTCAGATATCTGTGTGCAGTAAACACTTGTTTTAGTGACTAAATATAACTACTGATTGTTAACTTGTAAACTTCCATTTCATGATCATTATGAAATATTTAATATCTCAAGACATCTGCCTTTGTCAGAAAGTGTGTTTTTGGTAAATTTGTGTGTGTGTGGGTGCATAGCTCTGGTATTCACTACATTATGGTGACCAAATGTCCCCAAATGTAGAGTAATACCAATTCATTTACCTTGTGGGGACAAAATAACCTTTTTTTGGACATTTGTTTGGTCCCTATGAGGAAACAATCTTATAAATCGTACGGAATAATCTAAGCGAGGAAACAATCTTATAAATCGTACGGAATAATCTAAGCGAGGAAACAATCTTATAAATCGTACGGAATAATCTAAGCGAGGAACAATCTTATAAATCGTACGGAATAATCTAAGCGAGGAAACAATCTTATAAATCGTACAGAATAATCTAAGCGAGGAAACAATCTTATAAATCGTACAGAATAATCTAAGCGAGGAAACAATCTTATAAATCGTACAGAATAATCTTTTTTTTGAAAATCTAAAATAGCAGAAAGTTTTCTGTGTTTTCGGTGTGACAGTAATTCTGTTTTGTATTTTAGTTGTATTGATGAATGGTTTGAGGTGAACAGGTCGTGTCCTGAACATCCGTCAGATTAACATCACATCTCACCTTTACAAAGGTAACACACACACACATCACACCAGTGGCATTGGAGAAATCCACCTGTTTACTGTACATCACTCAAACAGTGCATGTCTGTTACTGTGCTCTTTGTCTTTTATATTGATCTGGTCCTTATAGAGGAACTTCACCTGTGAAGACAACATTTATAAATAATAAAACACATCCTTATAAACGTGAATTCATGGAGTTCATGTAAGATTAACATTTGTAAGATAATTTCCTAAGTATCCCTACAAACACTTTATAATCCCAGCATATGAATGAATACAGTTTTCCCAAATCCATCTCACTTTATTCATTACAAAATCATTTGATCAAAATCAATTGACTGTCATCTTAGATACAGCAGATATTCTAAGTAAAACATTATAAGATCAGTCGAAAGTTTGGACACTTGATTGGATGTACAGTATGTTTCTCTGTTTTGATCTAAAAAACTGGAATATATAATGAAGGAAAAGCAGTTAGTTAGTATCCCACACGACACTCCACTGCTGTTTAAAATCATCCCAGAACATGCCTCATTTACACTTAAAAAATGGTGCTTCATTCTGCCACAGAAGAACAATTTGTCTGTGTGGTTCCATAGAGAACTTTTAAGAAGACAACCTGCAGAGCCATGACACATACTTCACAGAAGATTAACTATCAGTTTTTATAGTTTTGTATAGTTTTACAGTTTTGTCTTCACTAAATGGCACTTATGAAGAACTAATAGTTAAAAAACGTTTAACTGTACACATCCGTCACTGTTCTCTAATGCTAATGTTGTGTTTGGCTATTCAGGTTTGTGAGCGGTGATGTTTTCTACTAGCAGACAGCAAATGTGAATCACCTGGTCACTGTGACGTCTTTAGTCTGTTCAGGCAGAGCGGGCGATCTGATTGCTCGAGCCCTCCCTCCCTCTCTTCTTGTAGCATCACCTTCTCTAGTCGCCATATGAACCCAGACGTGCCAAAACTCATCTGAGGAAATCTTCAGGGAACCTCTTTACTGATGCTCTTCCCAAAACACCCTTCTACAAAAACTGCAGCCAGACAGCACGCTCACTACAGCATTGTGCAGCGTCTATGATCTTAGACTCTCCTCTGTTGCACAGTTTACCAATCAGGAAACAGTGAAGAAGGTCTGACTGCACTTGTTGGTTCATTTTATTGGCTGTTTAACTGACTGAAGCTGCTCTGATTGGCTGGACTTAGGGTCAGCTGACCTCTATGTGCTGACTGTCGGAGGTGATTGTACTCTATGACTTTCTGATAAAGGGGACTGTATCTACAGGTGCCTTCATTTTCAAATCTTAAGAGCCAGTGGTGGCCACATTTTGGATGTTCTTCTGTAGAAGTTAGTCCAGTTAGACTAAGACTCAGTCTTTGTTGGCCACCTTGTCTCACCTGGATATGGCGTGGAAAGAGCGTTATGGTAACCCCTGATTCTGGTCAGCCTGGAGCCATACTGACACAAGAAGTGCCCTGCATCACCTCTTTCTGCCCCTCAAGTGACTCACCTTTGTGGGGCAGGAGAACTCTGCTATCCGCGTCTGTCTCACTTCCTAGATAGCAAATGTTTTGTGCATCTCCAGTGGTAGCAATACTGGCAGTTTCACTGGAGCTGCTCACATGCAGGTTCCTCAATCTTAACATCATGACCATATGTAGAAAACGATAGGAAAATTTAACGCCATGAGTTCTTTTTAAATGAGAAAACAGAACACAGATGAGACTTGTGTTCTCATAAGTTAAAAAAATGACTTAACTCTTTCTTTGTGTTGGTTTAAATAACACTAGTAGCTGGAGGGTAGGAGATGTGTTTGGGGAAAAGCCGCATTTACTGTCTGTCTTTGAGATTTTAGCAGTAATTTCCCCCTCAGTTCTCAAATCTGTCTGTTTGTCCGTGTAGTTTGGTGTGAATCCTACAGAAAGATTTTGTCTTAATTTTCACTGCGTCTCACAATGGCAGATTTCTTTAGTCCTTTTCTTTAGTTTAGACAAATGGAGTCATTTGTCAAACAGTAGAGTTTGACTGCATCACTAGTTCTGAAAATGACTAATCAGTGATTCTCCACAAGTTTTTCCATTCAAGATTTTGTCACAGTTCTGTTTGTACCGGTCTGTGGTTTCATGTCTTCTGTGGTTGGACTCTAACCGAGCACTGGTTTGGGTCAGGTGGTGTTAAGTGTGTCCTGTGGATGTGCTGAGGCCTGTTGATGTTCAGTTAAAAGGGACTCCCCAAACATGACGTGTAACTGACAGACCACTACTATATGTCCTTCTGTGGGTTATCAGATGTGTATCGGATGCCATAATAGCTTTAAATAATAGCTTTAAAATGCTGCTAATTTCATTTTGAGGGTGAAAACAGCCTGTTTTGGTCAGGCCAACATTACAGTTGGAAGGTGGTTCTAGTTTCCTGATCACACAAGATGAAGGTACAGTCGATGGCTTCGTCACAGGGTTGGTGTGCAGTGACGTTGTATATGTGTGGAAGGGGAACCATTTTAGGAAAGACCTGACCAGACCTTAGTAGATATTAGATCATTTTTTAAACACCTTTCACAAAATTGAGTAAATTTATTCAAATTTGTGGTGATGTAATGGTTGTTTCTCATTTCTCATTTTCTCAAGTTTGTTCCCAGCAGATCTGAGCCCAAATGAATATGACTGGATCAGCTGTCTATGCACTGGATATCAGTCTATTAGACACTCATAAAGAGTAACCAGTGTCCACTCAGACTATTATTGTTTTTTTAATGATTTAGAAATATTGTAACATTCAATGTAAAAACTGTACAGAGATAATGAAATTAAAAACACTTTTGAAGCTTAGCTCTCTCAGTACTTGTCTGGATTTCTGGATGCTGTGTGTATGTGTTTCAGGGCTGGGCAATATTTCAAACATTTTAAATGTGATGTAAATGCACTTTTGAACGTTTCTGTTGAATCAGATTAGTTTTATAATCCTTTACTCATTACCCCCTATGAGTGTATTATATATGTGTGTGTGTGTGTGTATCTGTGTGTGAAGATCGTCATTCAAAGAACACAGTAAAAATAAACACAAGACAAACAGCCTCCAGTTCAGTTCTTTAATCAACACAAAACCTTAATAATTTTGTATCTGATGAGTTCTTGTGCAAGAACCTCAGTGTTACTGTCAGTCAGCTGATTCACACATAATCACAAGTGACCTGAAATTTTAATGTACTCGAAATGTAATGTACTCCACCCCTCTCAAGAGCTTGCAGAACTTAGGCCGGATCTAGCAGAGGCCAAGAGCTTCTCACCAAATTTAAAGGCTTCATGGGGACACCTCATGCTGCATTTCAGAAGACCAGGCCATGCTGTTGTACGCCCAGGAAGACCTGTGAGGAAGTAGGAAAACATTTGTGAGGGTAATGCGGGAGGTAATGCAGGAAAATACTGAGGACTCAAAATGACTGTAGCAACAGTGAGCATCTTCTTCTGTGGGCAGTTTGGCTCTGATTAAAACTCATGCTGACAGACAAATACATTATACAATTTTATTTTAATTTTTATTACTATACAACAGAGTGACTGTGATAGTACTTACTGAATGTATTAAGCACCACAATGAAATCTCATCCATTTCCTTAAAGGCACTAAACATCCTGCACCTGAATTTACAGAACTTCCTTCCTTGACCACCGATTCTGCCGTTTCTGAAGAATAATGGACATGCCTACACCAGCATCACCTGTAGTGAAGATGGTCTCAGTCTACTGGTTGAAGAAACCCTATTCTCCTAGAAGATTCTGTAAGAAGCCCTGTAAGAAGTCTGTGTAAAGATCATCCAGTGGTGTATCTTCATTATTTGAGTAGAACGTGATGAACTGAGCGTCTCTTCCCAGCTCACACCTGAGCTTCTCGCAGTACTTGCTAACTGCAAAGATGCAACACAGTGCACCAAAACAGCTGCAGGTAAGGCTCAGAATTATCATTGTCATAACCACATATTGAATATTGTGAAACTACATGTGATGCGTGGCGTGCTATTCTTTAAAACAATTAAAAAAAATGTATTATTCCATTATTGTTAAGCAGATTTTAACTGAGAAACTATAATGAATTAGTAGTACTGTTAAAAATGTGTTTGTCAATGCTAATGTGCACTCATATTTGGTCCGTTGTAGCAATATCAGAGCTCAACAATAGGGCTGTTTTGTAAAGAAACTCAAGATGTAATCAAAGCTGATTATAAATGCCTTTACTTTATTTACCAAACAAACAGACAAAATACTAAACAAAAAAATGTTAAATCTTTTTTGTGATGGGAGCAGCACAAGTCTGACCTTCTCAGCTAGACCAGTAGAACAGAACAGTAGAATAAAAACGTATTGTTGACCCTTTTATTATATGTAGTTTATCAGACTTTATAGACACACTTTCTTGGGTTTGTGTTTATCACAGTGTGGTGTGGTGCTTATAGTGTGATGGACTGTACTGAATATCCCTGAACCACGGCTGAAGATCAATGTAAGTGTCATATCTATCGTGAAGAACATAAGCAGAACACTCTTCTCCTTTACTCTGGACCAGCTCCAGGATCCAGCGCACCTGCAGGACCACAGGTGAGCTCATCAGTAATGAACTGTACACATGATCTTAATTCCACGAAATCACACAGCAGCAAACATTACACCAGGGGTCTCCAATCCATATTCCTAGAGGTCCACAGACTTGCAGTTTAGCTCTAACCTTCTCCAACACACCTGTCTGGATAGCAATCTGAAAGACCTTGATCAGCTGCTTCAGGTGCTCCATTAGGGCTGGAGCTTGTCTTTGGACATCTATTACACTGTCTGGTACCTGGTTTATTTTGGTGGTTTACATTAAAACACAACCTCTGCTCTGTAGGGGAAATCGATGGTGCAAATCGCTCTGCTCTTGGGGTCTGTCATCTGTGGGTCACTGGGCGCTCTGTACGGGTTCTGTAAGAGGAAAACTGCTCTTGAGTGACACTGTCGGAACAGGGTGGAGCCGGCGTGTGGCCAGTTCGGTGTAGTCTCATATGTTTACATATAAATGTGCCATTTCAATCACAAAATAATAAAATATTGTTTTCATAAACGTATCATTTCGCTTCAGAAGGCATTTATTAACCCCCTGCAGTCGTACTGATTACTGTTATAATAGATGGATGTGCTTTTTGAAACTTATAATAAAACTTATAAATAATAAGAAACATTCACTTCTATTTTAAAGCTGGGACGAGCCAGGATATTATTTTAATAACTGATTTAATAACTGTGTTCGGCTGAATGGAGTCATATCCTTGAGAGGGAGTCATTTATGGGCTACATTTTTGAAGTGGGCATACTGTATACCTTGCTGTATACCTTTGTAAACACATACTTTTCATGTAATATAAATTTGTGTATAAATGTATATATTGTCTGTCAGTGAAATGTTTAACCTGCACAACAGAGGTTAGGAGAGGTCCTAAGATTTTGATTATGAAATACAAATATAACAACAAGTAAATGAGCCGACTAAAGCGTTCCAATAAATAATATTGCAGTTACACTGCAGTCATAGCTCAAGATCAGATCAGTTTTTAGTTTTGTCTTTGAAAAGAACTAATAAAGCAATTAAAAACACAGAACATGAATCTGATTAATGTCCGGCAAAGGTATATGTTTGCAAAAACGTTTTCTCAATGCAACTTTTTTAACTACAGCGAAGCTATGTGGAGCAAAAAGTTACAATAACTTTCTGTGAAGACTTTCTGCCAAAAGAATTGAAATGACTGAACTGCGCTTAGTGTGATCGAACCCAACAGTGTGATTGAAAGTAAATGTATCTGTGATTTATATTTGTTGTTTCAGTAATCATTTAAAATAGATCTATAGCTTTTGTCAAAACACTGGCTTGATGTAGGTTTGTGAAAATATTAATGTTGTATTCTAATAAAAGCTGCAGTTGTTTTCTGATTTATAATTCAGCTATGACACTAAGTCTTATCCTATTATTCTGCCATTATTGTAATTTTATCAGTTTTTACATTGTCTGTTTTGTAATGTAATTATTGTAAAATTATGTTGTGATTCTGTAGCCTCTGATGTTTAATCAACAAACTAAAGTTTATTTCATTTACAAGCAGCTTGTATTGATAAACAAAACTGACTTTCAAATGCCAGAGTACAAAAATACTATTAATTGTATTTATTCATGACCAAAAATAGTTTAAATTAAAATGTTTCTGGCATTTTCAAACAAACATTCTCAAATTTGTGAAGACCTTCTTATTGTGTAATTCAGAAACAAAGCAGGGCCTGAAAATATCATCCAGGATGAAGGATCAGATGGTGACGTGTCTCTATGAACAGTTGAGGGGGAAAATAAGACATGCTGATGTTCAGAGAATGTTATTACGTTGTGTAGCATCACACCTACACTAACCTCGGAATACAGCTTTAGGAAGTTAAAATGTGAAATTTTTTAAAGATATTTTACATTTTGGGGTCATAGTGAGGACTCGCTTTACAAACTATAGTCCACACGTAGTGTTGGGGGAGACAAACATCTTAACATGGAATTCATATAGGTTTACAACCATTTGAAGGTAAATGAAGTTTGAAACACTTTACAACAGTGACCATGTTACAACATGAGTTACAAACCTCTGTGATCATCCACACACTTCACAACACCCTGTTTGTTCACTAGCGCTGGTTAATCTAGTAAAGCATTTAAATTCGTTATTTCCATTCCATTCATTCCGTTATTTCAGGTGCATTTATCACAAACATTCTCCAGCCAATCTAGATTGAGCTGAGAAAAAACTGTAAATAACTTACTGTAAGTCTGTTTAAAGATGGAAATAAGGTTTCAGAAGTATAGAAAAATCAACAACAAAAAGAATTTAAACGTTGTAGCACTTCTCACTAACAAATAAACACAGTATTAACAGAATTTAAACTGTACAAAAGTCAGGAGATGGAGCTAAAATTATACTCAAATAAGATCATCAGGTTTTGCCCAAACAAAATTCCTTAAAAAAAAAAGAAACATCATAAAATTCTGAAACGTGACATTTTGATGAGCTTGGTTCTGATCTGTGAAGCAACACCAGACCTGCTGAAGACATTCAGAAGGAAACCCACAGAGACAACAGCAACATGAGAAGAGCTTTATTATCAGTAATACAGGAATCATCTTCACATTCTCTGATCAGCAGGAGCTGGACATCCTGCAGTGACAATGAAGATGAACTTTCTCATCTGCAACATCCACCTTCATCTAGAGTCTGTGGATCGCTGAAGAACAGGATGTGGGGAATGACAGCAGGAGATAAAACACAAGATGATGCAGCCATGATTGTTCCTTTAATGTGCAGCGAACACGTATGCCAGACGACACATCGGCAACTACACGTTCTCTTTGGACGATGACACTTTGGTCCTATAACAAGTTCAGATTCATATAAATCAGACATGATTATACAGTGAAGAACAGAATCGGTTCACTTCCTCTGCAGGGATTAAAATGATCCAGTTTGTTCATAACCGCCCACTGGAGTTTAGATCCCTTACAGATACTTTCGTTTAATATGAACTGCAGTGACATGCAGCTGCTAAATGTTTCTTTGTCAATATGTTTGTCTGTTTTTTCATTTAAAATAGCTGAATATCCTTAAAACAACAACATTTGAATAAACCTGTTTTTGCAGATTGTTTCCTAAATGAATGCAGAGTTTTTGTCATGCCACAATTACAGTATGAGCCATTTATGCGGTTTTGTTCTTGACAGAAAAATATGTCAGCACTACATTAAATCACCTCTGTATGCTCTTACAAAATATTTAAGAACAAAAAAGGGGTAAAAAATAAAACTAATTTAAGACATTCCCTGAAAACAAGTCTTATGACATGACAAAATTCTGCAAATAATGTATAATAATGTTTATCAGAAGGCTGGTATAAGGAGAGCAGAAAAACAAGATAAGACTCATTGGAAAAGCTTTTTTTGGCAGATACTGTACAGAAGAACCAATAAAATCTCAGCAATCGTTTGTGCAAACAGAAACAAGCGCCAATGAAAAGACGTTGTTGGAACGTGTTCCCACAGGACCTTGTGGAACCATACAGGTTTGAGTCCACACATGAAATGCATGAAGGCTTCTAAGTGCTTGAGTGAAGTTCCTCTGCTGATCTCTGGTGCAGAGAGGAGCTGGTCTCTCATGATCCGTCGTCCGTGTGGAGAGCAGCAGGCATGCGTCTGTCTCACCCCGCCCAGGCCCTTCCCCCCTCCTCTAACCTTGTGTTGTGTGGCGTCAGTAGAGGCTCCAGGCCCGATGAAACTGAGAGTGAGACAGCAGTGAAGATGAGGAGGGTGATGAAGTCTCCGCAGGACCAAGCTGCTTTCCACACACACACATTCAATCCATCTTCTCCTTCTGCACCAGTTTGGGAGCGTCAACAAAGTCCCGTCCATTAAAGAGGATGACTCCGGCTGTCACCACGCTGGCTGTGCCCCAGAACAACACGTACGCCAACGTCTCTGTCCAGGTGTCGCCTGGGTAGTGACGTTTCAGGAAATGAGCAAATGCAAGACAACAGACAGCAGTTTCCACACAACGAAGATTAGCAAGTTCTGAGAGGGTCTTACCAGCCATTAGCAGACAGATGATGCACATGGAGAATGCCACAACCATGATGATGGGCAGCTGCAGAGACAGGAAGTGTTCAGCACTGAATGTTACTACAACATTACTTCATATTTCTCCTGTGATCATATCTGAAACCTCAATGTTTCAATCAGTGGAAACATTATTTCAAACAAACAGTCAAAAACCCTACAGTCCAAATGTTTTAGGCCTGTAAATAAGATGTTTTCATACAGTTTTTAATTAACAGTATATTTAAAAGAACAGCACAATCTTCGCACTTCATAATAAGTGATATTACGCAGCACTAACTACACTGAGGTCTTTTAAAGCTACAGCTGAGATAAGAGTGCTAACAGGGAATCTTTCTCCAATATCCTTGTTGTTTTTGCCACTTTATAAAAGTAATATTTCACAAATAATATTAACATCATAAATTTGTAGAATTGTTTTGCATGTATATTTCTATAATACAGTGTATTTGTGTCACTGATCACAAGATCATTCTATCAACACATGATGGTCACATAAACTGATCAATTGTAAACTACAATTGTTATGTGCAGTAACGTGTGTAATGAAAGTTGAGTGAAAATCTGCTTTTGTCTTACGTACCGTCAGGAACTTCCAGTCTTTGGGTTTATGTAGAGGAGTGTTTATATCAGCTTCCTCCACTGCGTAATTCCCCAAGAAGAGATCAATGGAGTCCTGGAGAAACAGGGATGTCACATCTGTAGTGAGGGTCAGTTATGGGGGGTTTGAACTGCTGTGTGTGTGTCTTCTGGTATTCACTACGCTGTAAGGACCAAATATAATTGGTACTGTAATACCACAAGTACTGTAATACCAGGAAATGTTTGACCTTGTGGGGACATTTCTAGGCCCCCATACAGAAACAAGCTTATAAATCATACAGAATGAATTTTTGAAAATCTAAAATAGCAGAAAGTTTTTTGTGAGGGTTAGGTTTAGGGGTAGGGTTAGCGTAGGGGGATAGAATGTACAGTTTGTACAGTATAAAAATCATTACGCCTATGGAATGAAAACCTGTGTGTATCGGCCCCCAGTGGGAAACGCTGGTGTCTCGTCACCTGTCTGAAGCCATCTGAGAAATTGTTCTTGTAATATCTGATGATGGAGTTCCAGCCATCCATTAACAGACCCCAGTGAGTTCTCCTGCCTGTTCTGAGATCAGAGATAGAGAATCAGAGCTCAATGACAGATCTTTAGAGGGGACTCAGAGCAGATGTTCAGAGGTCACGCTCACCGGGTGAAGTCTGTTTTCAGGGCTCCTGTCCCAGCATACTGTTTAGCACACGCATTGGCATTATCTGCCCACGCTGAAAATGAGAAATGCACAAAAAGAATTTTTCACCTGTGTGTCTTTATGAATCAGATGCTTTTTTTTATATAATTACAGCACTTGTTTTTATATAAATTATACAGTTAACAATTCTTTCTAATAACCGCACAGCAGTGTCGTTCTGCCGACATGAGCTCAGAACATAATGATCATATGAGTGGAGAATAATGTGCACACTTGTGTTTACCATTCTTATAGACTTTTTCAAAATCTGCCTGTTCTTCAATCCGCTGGGCCACATGGAGAACTCCCATCCTCTACAAACACACGTCACACATTAATAGTCTTGTTCACAGGGTATTCATAATATTTTGTCCAATAACAATTTCAAAAAGAGAAAAAAATGGCAGCAGATTTACACGCACCTCTAACTGCGACTGCAGTGACCTGCGAGCCAGCAGACTCTGGATGACGTTGGTCCGATCCAGACAGTCCATGCAGTTGCTTCGAAACGTCCCATCCTGCTGCATTTGGACCGTTCCATCTGAATCCACCAGAATGTAGCTGTTCAATAACACAGATAAGGGACTCAAGAGTCATAAAAAAAAACAACAATCACTGTTATTATTTAGCATGTTTACTGCTAAACACACATGCAGAAAACAGCTCATCCAAACTCATGCAAACACACACACACATGTTGTTTGACTATCTTAGTGAGGTCATTTCAGAGACTTTTTATTGATTTTATATCAGGCTAATGATATTTTCTATCCCCCAACCTAACCCTCCCTCTAAACCTAACACACACAAAACATGTGCATGACATTAGATTTAAAGAAAAACATGATGGGTTTTTTATTTAGTGAAAACCAGTAAAATGTCTCAAGTTGGTTGTCATGACATTTTGCCCTCACAAATATAGCTAAACCTGTACACACACACACTTACCCAAACTCATCCTGCATCTCTGCCACTCTGTCCACCAGGATCTTCAGCCGATGCCATCTCATGCGGCTGCATTCCTTGTGGAAGTCAAACGCAATGTACCTGCAGGAGGAGATGTCCGTAAGACAGGCAGCATGTGTTAACATCAGCCGTGTGATTCTGCGCTTCTCATCCACTCACTTGATCATGCCGTTGCCCAGACTGTCCACCATCTTTGAGAAGGCCAGTTCCAGCGGCTTCTCTGAGCCCTTCTGATTGATCTGCAGATAAAACACAGAGAGAAATGCTCACAGATCTTCACCCAGCAGCCTCAGATGCTCCTCTGTTGTCATCAGTGAGAACACAGGAAACATACCAGGTTGAGAATGACTTGTTTTCCGTATGTAATGATCTGTGAGTCAAAGTGTCTCTGGAATCCATCCAGCTGAGAGAGAAGATGATACAGATCACTCACCATCACACCCAAATGAAGACTTTTACTGAAAGCTGTAATCTGTAACTTTTGCCTCTATGTCATGTATGTTCAAAACATAGAAGTCCAGGTTACTTGCAGAGCTGCTTTTTAAAGACTATTTTGAATACTGGTGTTATGTACTTGCTCAACTGATTTTTGTTCATTTAAACCAAAAAAAATTACAGACTGCAGCTTTAATTTTAATTAACAGGTAACAATTAAAACTATTTTGGTCACAGGAAGTGTTATTCAAAACACAATAAATTGTAATTATACAATTTAGATAGTAGTGTGTATGGCCCAATGACCTGATGCTGAATGTTTGTCTTTTAATTAAATTATCCAAAAATACATTTAAAACTTTAATTATTCAGACAATGACTTAGGTAAATCTATTCTACTACTATTCAACTATTCGATTAACAGGTTTCCAGTTCCATAATAAAAGTAATGCTATTATTTTTTCGTAAAAAAAAAAAAATGGTCAGGGTGGTAAGATCATCCTGAGATTAAAAATACCATTAAAATGTTACATTATCAGAATTCAAGCTCACATGATTGACACTTTTGCTTATCTGAGGTCTGGGCTTGTATTTGAGGTTGGGCCTCTGAGACCAGTAGAAGGGGATCGAACCTCGAGTCTGTGGAAGAGCACAGATGATCACTGGATCATTCACTCATTTGTTCATTCATTCATTCATTCTTTAGTTTGTTCATTCATTTGATCGTTCATTCGATCCTTTACTCATTCATTTATTAATTTGTAGAGTATTATCAGAATTTTCTCTTTGATCTCATTACATGACAAACTCAGTTTCTAAATGGGTGAGGCAAATAAACACACAATCTGACACAATTTGCCTGCCTTCATACCCTTTGAAAAACAAACCCAACAACCCAACACAGCTGCCCCTCCATCCATACTGACATTCAGCAGCTGAGAACTACTCAGAGAAAGATCTGAACCCTTTAACAACAGACCCTGGATGAAACATCAGAGAACTGACTGGAAAACTCTGGTATCAGCAAACACAGCACAAAACTATTAAAACTGATATTTCAAAACTTGCCTGAACAAAAGAAGCTTTTCCTCCATTATACTGCACAATCTGTTCAGTCTCAACAAAATTGGCTGCATGCCCCTCAGAGTCGATACCTGCAACAGAACCAGTGTTTATGAAGCAAACAGCACAAACACAGCGCAGGCTCAGAGGTAGAAGAACCCTGCCAAACTCAGGCTGAGCAGATGTCCATGATAAACGTTCAGGGCAGTGTGGAGATGGTCTGGTGGGTCTGCTATTGGTACATCCAACAGACAGCCCCACCCCTCAGCCTGAAAATCAGCACTGTTCTCATTTATCAGGCATCTGGTCGTCCTAACTGATCATTACAACTGTTACCTCGTACATAGTAGCGAACACCAGCACGGAAACAACTGCGCCTGGAAATGATGTTCCAATCAAAAACTTTGCCGTTGATACAGCAGGACTTCATGGTGATAACTGACAGCTGGTGTTAAAGACTGTGACACACTATATGAAGAAGCTATGAGCACAAAATGCTCCTCTCAAATGAACACAGTGTGTGTGCTGACAGCTTACATGTGGAAAATAATGTTCAAAAAGGTTAGGGTTATTAAAACTCGGGCAAAACGTCCTAACACAAAGAAAGTATGAATAAAGTATGCAACAGTAATGTAAGAAAGAAACCCAGAGATCTTCAGATGATGTCTGTAAACATCAGAAGCAATCATGAAGGATACAGCCGTGAATAACAGGCAAGACAAACTTGTGCAGCTGTAAGAAAAACACAATGTGAGTGATGATGTCACTGCAACATGAATTCCATCTTTAGATACAGCTCGTCTACATGCAACTTCATTCTTAGAACTGGAGCTGAATAATATTACTGAATATTCTCAAAGCTAAAGATAAAAGTCATGATTTTATCAGTAATTTGTTTAGCTATATCATGAGCCCTAATTATAACAATGTTTAAATTGTCTGTTAGTCCTTTCGTTGTATCAGAATCATTATATCAGAATCTTCTGTTTACCTCAGGTTGTGCGGTGAATTCTCTCAGGAGGTGACTGTTCCACACAAACCTCTGGTCCGCCTATGGAGAACATACAGAAAAAAATATTACTTCAGTCATGTTTCTCCACCAACCTGTAAGCATATAGAAGCTCTTTCTCTGTCTCTCTCTCCCTGTATCTCTCCCTGTACATCTCGCTCTCTCCCTGTCTCAGTTTCATTTTATTCTCTCTCTGTCTCTCTCTCGCTCACCCGCTCCAGTAAGCTCATCTCCTGGAACTCTGGGCTGGTGTTGGACAGTCGCTGTAGGGTGTGTGTCAGGTCGTAGTTGGTTGTGAAATAGAAACCATCTGTATTCAGGACGCTGTTGATCATGGAGAGGAAAGCTTTGTTGTCCTGCATCTGGAAGGTTCACGTCAAAGTTATATTTTCAGCTAGATATTGAACTTATATCAATATAAGTTTTTCTTTTGAATGGATTTCTGGACAAATTTTAACAAAACAACCAAAATCTCAGTTGATCAAACACAAAGACCAAATTTAAAATGTTCTATGGTTTAAGATTGTGGTTTGTTTTGAATCCATAAAGTAATGCTCAGAAGTTACAAAAACACTGAGAAACAATCCAGTCAAAACAAAACCTCCCTAAACAACAGAAGCAAATGCTCCAGATCTGAGGAGAAAAAACATCCAACTCCAACCTGATCATCAGTCAGAGGAAAAACATCCAACTCCAACCTGATCATCAGTCAGATGAAGAACCGACTTCTTGTATGAAATGATGTCAAAGTCCACAGCTTTCCAGACGGCATGGCCGAGCAGATCGCCCACCTTTTTCTTCTTTATAATGACGATCAGATACATGCCTGAGATGAGCGCAGTGATGAGAAGACACATGAAACAGACTGAACAGGTTAGTTATTTGAAAACATACAACACAATCTGTCCTGATATTAATCTTATTAGTATTAGTATTAAAAATGTTCTACATAAAACTGAACAAATTTGCTTTACTAGTTTAAATTAATTTTTTGTCACAAAACTTATGCTGGACTGTCATTGAACTGAGAAAACTCCTCATTCCAATTCAAACTGCAATTCAGCATTTTGTGAAGCAATTCAGGAGTCAATCCAATTCAAATTTACAAATCAGTTTTCCCAGCACTCAGTCAAACCATCAAACATGTAAAAAGTGAAGTGGTTCAGTGAGATCTGACCTGCCACCAGTCGTATAGTTCCCATAATGCCACAGATGGGTCGGGTGACAGCTGATGGAGGGATGTCCTTCCTCACTGAAACAGAACAGAGAAAAATCTTGTATTAATTACATACATCTTATGAACACAACACAAGTGCAGATGGAAGCTCAGATGAGCAGAACCGAATGTTCTGCTGTTCAGGTATGGGTTCTGCTCACTGAGACTCCTGCGGTGATCACCTGCACTCTCACTGAACTACTAATTACTGATGTGTGTCAGAACTGCTGAAAATATGAGATGATGTTTAACCACAGCGACTCACATTCAAGTGCTCGTACTGAAGAACTCTCACTTTGAGTTCTTCACGGCCGTTATGCAATAAAACCCTTAAAATGCAGTTAATTACTTCTCAGGTTCCACCTCAGCAGATCAAGTCTCAGTGTGTGCAGACAGTGTTTAGAGAATGAGCCAGACACACACTCAGCAGTACACACACATGAACTGCTGCACTCAGAAGTGTTCATGTGAACTTCAGGTGTGCTGCTCTGTACCTGTTAATGTCATTTCTGTTGACACTCTGTCAATGGCCAGAACATCAGCAGCTCCATCATCACACGCCTCAATGTAGAACTTCTCAGGGGTCGTGTGCCTGTCAAAAGAGAGGAAGTGTGTGTGTGTTTGAGTGTGTATTTAAGATAAAGAATTTTGACCTGCCAACAGAAGTGGAAGAAATCTGCATGTAAAATAAGCCAGTATCACACAAGACTCAGGCCTTTCGCTCTGTGTAAATGATCAGAGATGTTGTTATCGATCAGTGTGCACCTTGTTTTCTGTGTCTGTTGAGTTCTGTGGTTCTTATTTGTGTATCAATCTCATAACAGGTTTATAGAATAGTCCTTCATGGTCATTGTTACACATTGTTGAAAACGGACTTGTATCCTTATTCTTTTCACAATTATTAACAGAGAAAGAATGCGTCCTATTTCTCTATCCTGCAGAAGGTTTAAGTTAAATATAGATATATATTTGTAAATCTATAAATGATGAATATACGTTTTCAGGAACATGCGTTGTTTTCATCCAATCACTGTGTATATACTGGGGACAGAAACAGGATGCCCTAGTAAACTAATTCATGCTGTCTATGTAGTGCAGAGCCTGCTCTCTGATGAGCATTAGTGTGACGGGTCACTCATCGTCTTTTCTAACTGATGATACGGTCTGACACAGCCGCAGTCATGGGCCTGAACTTCACTCTAACTGCTGACTGATGATTTCAAGAGCTCCATCGATCAAAGGTTATCGGGAATCTCTCTCGGGTGAATTAACCCGACACTTCTTTACTCGACGGGCGTCACAGGAGCACATGAATACTCACAGACTGAAGGTGCTGTAGGCGGCCGCCATGTTTCCGCAGCGCTCTCCTGACCTGCGTGACGTGCGCGAGGCTCGCGACGGTCAGCGGCAATTGTGACGTCGACAGGAAGTGACCTCTAGGGATCAACTTTCTGTGTTAGAATAAAAGTCTCCTCAGCTGGTCAAATTCATTTTAGCGTTTGTTTCAAAATGATTTTAAAACATACCACTTATATATTTTCCTAATTTATGTAAGTTATGAAATTACAGACAGAACCCTCTCGATGGGACGGCCCGCGTACGTGTTGATCAGATTTAGGGTAAACCAGAAGAACATCTTTCAGGAAATCCTGTTTACTTCTTTACTTTCCAAAGTTCTACAAACACAACCAAAGAATAAATACATTTGATTACATAACAAAAAGTTGTATTGTTTTACTGTATTTATTTTTTCAAACATAACTAATGTAAAAGTGTTATTTTATCTCTGTCTCCCTTACAGTGACCTCATTGTGATATTTGTAGAGTGAATTGTTACTGGTTTTACACTTCAGAGAAAGTGTTGTGTTGATGATTTCATACATAGCCTACAGAAAACAAAACACTAGCGTCCACCAGATGAATTTGTGTTAAACATGCAGTCGTTTGATTGGACACTCATGCCAACAACAAAAGATACAGGTAAAGTTTCCTCCTGCTTTGAAAACTTAAGACATTTTCACTGACAATCCACCACAATGTAATTCATAGCACAATTGTTATTATTTATTATTTGCCTGTAGCATTGTTTTCTTCCTGCTGTCCAATATCCAGTAACAGCCACTGTTGCTAAAGATTTTGCATAAGGTGGGACCTAAAGAAGTTCAGGGTAACAATAATGTATGTAATTTTCCTTTATTTTATAATGAACACTTTATTTTAAGAACATTTGCACATCTCTGTGATAATTGTGGTACCATGTAAAATCTGGATCAAAAGCAGAACCTGCTGAGATTCACTGGATCAGACAACTCAATGTTTTCTTAGTGCAAATGTTCACAGATTTCAGTGGTTTACAGTAGACAGTGTAGAGATGATGATGATGGGAGAGTAGACACAGTGTGGAGATGATGATAATGGGAGAGTAGACAGTGTGGAGATGATGATAATGGGAGAGTAGACACAGTGTGGAGATGATGATAATGGGAGAGTAGACACAGTGTGGAGATGATGATGATGGGAGAGTAGACACAGTGTGGAGATGATGATGATGGGAGAGTAGACACAGTGTGGAGATGATGATGATGGGAGAGTAGACACAGTGTGGAGATGATGATAATGGGAGAGTAGACACAGTGTGGAGATGATGATGATGGGAGAGTAGACACAGTGTGGAGATGATGATGATGATGGGAGAGTAGACACAGTGTGGAGATGATGATGATGATGATGGGAGAGTAGACACAGTGTGGAGATGATGATGGGAGAGTAGACACAGTGTGGAGATGATGATGATGGGAGAGTAGACACAGTGTGGAGATGATGATGATGATGGGAGAGTAGACACAGTGTGGAGATGATGATGATGATGGGAGAGTAGACACAGTGTGGAGATGATGATGATGGGAGAGTAGACACAGTGTGGAGATGATGATGATGATGGGAGAGTAGACACAGTGTGGAGATGATGATGGGAGAGTAGACACAGTGTGGAGATGATGATGGGAGAGTAGACACAGTGTGGAGATGATGATGATGGGAGAGTAGACACAGTGTAGAGATGATGATGATGGGAGAGTAGACACAGTGTGGAGATGATGATGGGAGAGTAGACACAGTGTGGAGATGATGATGATGGGAGAGTAGACACAGTGTGGAGATGATGATGATGGGAGAGTAGACACAGTGTGGAGATGATGATGGGAGAGTAGACACAGTGTGGAGATGATGATGATGGGAGAGTAGACACAGTGTGGAGATGATGATGATGATGGGAGAGTAGACACAGTGTGGAGATGATGATGATGATGGGAGAGTAGACACAGTGTGGAGATGATGATGATGATGGGAGAGTAGACACAGTGTGGAGATGATGATGATGGGAGAGTAGACACAGTGTAGAGATGATGATGATGGGAGAGTAGACACAGTTTTGAGATTATGATGGGACAGGGCGGAAATACAAAAGCTGATTGCAACACAGTCACTATTAATCCAGACCTCGTCATCTGAACATTTTAATATGTATAAGATCACATAAACAGAGCTGATCTGATTCATCTAATGATTCTTTATTCATACGTTTTTTTATTTATAAATATATATATTATTAGCATAATAATTTCAATGAAAATCTTAAATGAATAAAGAACCATTGTTTTAGAAGGTCTTGTTATTTGACACACTGTGTGCATTGATGAAAAAGGAAAATGAGCTTTTGTACAAAGGTGCACTTTTTCTATACATATTCTACACAGTTCATCCCTACTGGAGTTGATCTCAGCAATCTCTGGCAGAGGCAGGGAAAAGCAATAAAGGAGGCCAGTCCATCACTGGGCCAAATTCTGAATATAAACATTCTTAATTCTGATGCAAACAAAGAAAAAAGTTGCTTTTACAGCTCAACAATGTCTTGCATTTCTCAGTTGTTTATTTTCAGTCAACAGTTTCAGTCAACCAGATTCTGCTGGAAGAACTTTCTTTCCTGGCAAAGCATGATGGGAGTGGATGACCAACACTCTACCACAGGAAGAGACTCTTTCTATCCTGCCTCGCCATGAAACACAAACAGCTGAGCAAAAGCAGAAGATCCTTCAGTAATTTGGATGGTGCGGTTTCAACAACCACCTTACGCAAGAACTCTGGATTGTTGAAAACTGCTTCCTGGTGTCCATATGCATCTGGCATCTCCTTCAAGATCCCATACATATTGACGATGAACTCAGTGAAGGGGGGGTGAAAACTCGTGTTGTAGCCCAGTATACAAAGTCTGTCCATGATCTCCATGTGTCGTTTGGACAGCTGGAACCTGTAAACTTCATCTGCCTTCCCCGTCAGAGGGTGAGTGGAGACCTGATGTTACACATGGATGGAGACAAAGCATATGTTGTGAAGATGGCTCTTTCAAGAATGTCAACAAACACTCCATTTTTACTCTACATTGGAAGTAAAAACCCAAAAGTGGGTGACATGCCACTTTCATGAAACACTGCAAATCACATCACTGAGTCTGTCTCTCTACACTTTATTTTTATATTTGTGTATGTATTTGATTATTTTACAATTGTTGGCATGCAACACTAAAGAATGTTTGTACATGTTTGTAAACATGTAAACATTCCAATAAATACAAATAATATACAAATAATAAAACAACAGATTTTCACATTTATAACATATCAGTGTGCCATGTGTCCAAACGTCATGTCAAGATTACCTGCTCTATTTTGTCCAGAATGTTTTGCACTGTGAATCCATACAGCCGAGACTGTTCCTGGAAAACATATGAGAGGATTCGACGGTCCAGCTGGAAAGCAATTTCACCCAGTAACCTCCTCGGATCTGCAGGAATAAATCTGATTAACTGTCGGTAGACATACAACAGTAATGAGACCCACGGTTTTGTATCAAAAGTTTAGAAAATGGTTCATTGTGTGATGAAATTTTCTTGTCTTTCATTATGTTTAATTCAAAAACCCAATTAAGTGGGTGTGTCTAAACTTTTGAGGAAAACATGCAGGTTCAGTGTGAAAACACCAGCAGAAGACGCGCTCACAGCTTCAGGTCTGGACGTGTTTCTCTGGTGTGTGAGAGATGCTTTTCTTTGAAAGCATTTTGTTGTAACTGAAGTGTACAAGCGATGTGCACAAATAAAGGGGCAGAGCATCACCTCTCAGTGTCTGGTACATGAAGGAGCAGCTGGGTTGTGGTGCTGGTGTGGCTGAGGAGCTTTTGTGAGGTCTTTTCAGCAGCTCCTCACTGAAGTTCTTCTCATCCATACTGTCACTCCACTGACTCTTCAGTCTCCAGCCTACATCACAGTCACAGTGAAGTGAACAGGGTCAACATTCAGGCTGTCCCTCCACATTATCGTGAATATGTGCTCAAACGCGTCCATACCTGCAGCAGCGAGCGGCTGAATTCATTCATTTCACTGATCCACAAACAGCGCAGAAGAGCATGTGGACGTTCAAATCATGTTGTTATGGCATGAAAAGGCACCCGCTGGTGTGTGTGTGTGTATAGGAAACGTAAGAGCTTTTCTGAAGCAATCGTAATGTGTAAACTGCAGCAGGTTATAAATACACACGACGAGTGTGCGTTACATCAGAGGACGAGACGACGCGTTTGTGTCACGTCAGAAATAAAGGCAATAATGGCAGTAAACTGCGGCCTTCACGTTGTTTCCTCACTAACGTCACTGCACTTTTGATTTCTTTCCACTGCCGACATACATATTACATATATAACATATATACATATTAAGAGACATTTTATTCATTTCTCTTTCAACAAAGAAGGGCTCACAGACACCTGTTCGTTTACTTATCTTTTCAGTTATTAATGCTAGTGTATTTTTATGGTAATTTTGCAAATTTTTCTATTCCCTGCTCTTTCATAACTTAGTTTCATCATAGCAATACAGTGCACTTCATAATACCATATATTTTATATATTTTTTATACTTCATTTATGTCTCAACAAGTTTTTCTAAAACTGTAAAGCTGCTTCGAAACAACGCAAAACTGAAAAACAAACAAACCTGCAACAGAAACACAACAGAGAGACAAAACTCACTGTGAGGTTTAACAGGTCTGATCCAGGAGCACATGACTGTAAACGTTCATCTGACACTGGCAGCATTACTGTATTCAGAGGCAGCTGTCATACCACCTCACTGTGGGGTTTAACAGGTCTGATCCAGGAGCACATGACTGTAAACGTTCATCTGACACTGGCAGCATTACTGTATTCAGAGGCAGCTGTCATACCACCTCACTGTGGGGTTTAACAGGTCTGATCCAGGAGCACATGACTGTAAACGTTCATCTGACACTGGCAGCATTACTGTATTCAGAGGCAGCTGTCATACCACCTCACTGTGAGGTTTAACAGGTCTGATCCAGGAGCACATGACTGTAAACGTTCATCTGACACTGGCAGCATTACTGTATTCAGAGGCAGCTGTCATACCACCTCACTGTGGGGTTTAACAGGTCTGATCCAGGAGCACATGACTGTAAACGTTCATCTGACACTGGCAGCATTACTGTATTCAGAGGCAGCTGTCATACCACCTCACTGTGGGGTTTAACAGGTCTGATCCAGGAGCACATGACTGTAAACGTTCATCTGACACTGGCAGCATTACTGTATTCAGAGGCAGCTGTCATACCACCTCACTGTGAGGTTTAACAGGTCTGATCCAGGAGCACATGACTGTAAACGTTCATCTGACACTGGCAGCATTACTGTATTCAGAGGCAGCTGTCATACCACCTCACTGTGAGGGTTTAACAGGTCTGATCCAGGAGCACATGACTGTAAACGTTCATCTGACACTGGCAGCATTACTGTATTCAGAGGCAGCTGTCATACCACCTCACTGTGTTTAACAGGTCTGATCCAGGAGCACATGACTGTAAACGTTCATCTGACACTGGCAGCATTACTGTATTCAGAGGCAGCTGTCATACCACCTCACTGTGAGGTTTAACAGGTCTGATCCAGGAGCACATGACTGTAAACGTTCATCTGACACTGGCAGCATTACTGTATTCAGAGGCAGCTGTCATACCACCTCACTGTGAGGTTTAACAGGTCTGATCCAGGAGCACATGACTGTAAACGTTCATCTGACACTGGCAGCATTACTGTATTCAGAGGCAGCTGTCATACCACCTCACTGTGGGGTTTAACAGGTCTGATCCAGGAGCACATGACTGTAAACGTTCATCTGACACTGGCAGCATTACTGTATTCAGAGGCAGCTGTCATTCCACCTCACTGTGAGGTTTAACAGGTCTGATCCAGGAGCACATGACTGTAAACGTTCATCTGACACTGGCAGCATTACTGTATTCAGAGGCAGCTGTCATTCCACCTCACTGTGAGGTTTAACAGGTCTGATCCAGGAGCACATGACTGTAAACGTTCATCTGACACTGGCAGCATTACTGTATTCAGAGGCAGCTGTCATACCACCTCACTGTGGGGTTTAACAGGTCTGATCCAGGAGCACATGACTGTAAACGTTCATCTGACACTGGCAGCATTACTGTATTCAGAGGCAGCTGTCATACCACCTCACTGTGGGGTTTAACAGGTCTGATCCAGGAGCACATGACTGTAAACGTTCATCTGACACTGGCAGCATTACTGTATTCAGAGGCAGCTGTCATTACCACCTCACTGTGGGGTTTAACAGGTCTGATCCAGGAGCACATGACTGTAAACGTTCATCTGACACTGGCAGCATTACTGTATTCAGAGGCAGCTGTCATACCACCTCACTGTGGGGTTTAACAGGTCTGATCCAGGAGCACATGACTGTAAACGTTCATCTGACACTGGCAGCATTACTGTATTCAGAGGCAGCTGTCATACCACCTCACTGTGGGGTTTAACAGGTCTGATCCAGGAGCACATGACTGTAAACGTTCATCTGACACTGGCAGCATTACTGTATTCAGAGGCAGCTGTCATACCACCTCACTGTGAGGTTTAACAGGTCTGATCCAGGAGCACATGACTGTAAACGTTCATCTGACACTGGCAGCATTACTGTATTCAGAGGCAGCTGTCATACCACCTCACTGTGGGGTTTAACAGGTCTGATCCAGGAGCACATGACTGTAAACGTTCATCTGACACTGGCAGCATTACTGTATTCAGAGGCAGCTGTCATACCACCTCACTGTGGGGTTTAACAGGTCTGATCCAGGAGCACATGACTGTAAACGTTCATCTGACACTGGCAGCATTACTGTATTCAGAGGCAGCTGTCATACCACCTCACTGTGGGGTTTAACAGGTCTGATCCAGGAGCACATGACTGTAAACGTTCATCTGACACTGGCAGCATTACTGTATTCAGAGGCAGCTGTCATACCACCTCACTGTGAGGTTTAACAGGTCTGATCCAGGAGCACATGACTGTAAACGTTCATCTGACACTGGCAGCATTACTGTATTCAGAGGCAGCTGTCATACCACCTCACTGTGGGGTTTAACAGGTCTGATCCAGGAGCACATGACTGTAAACGTTCATCTGACACTGGCAGCATTACTGTATTCAGAGGCAGCTGTCATTCCACCTCACTGTGGGGTTTAACAGGTCTGATCCAGGAGCACATGACTGTAAACGTTCATCTGACACTGGCAGCATTACTGTATTCAGAGGCAGCTGTCATACCACCTCACTGTGGGGTTTAACAGGTCTGATCCAGGAGCACATGACTGTAAACGTTCATCTGACACTGGCAGCATTACTGTATTCAGAGGCAGCTGTCATACCACCTCACTGTGGGGTTTAACAGGTCTGATCCAGGAGCACATGACTGTAAACGTTCATCTGACACTGGCAGCATTACTGTATTCAGAGGCAGCTGTCATACCACCTCACTGTGGGGTTTAACAGGTCTGATCCAGGAGCACATGACTGTAAACGTTCATCTGACACTGGCAGCATTACTGTATTCAGAGGCAGCTGTCATACCACCTCACTGTGGGGTTTAACAGGTCTGATCCAGGAGCACATGACTGTAAACGTTCATCTGACACTGGCAGCATTACTGTATTCAGAGGCAGCTGTCATACCACCTCACTGTGGGGTTTAACAGGTCTGATCCAGGAGCACATGACTGTAAACGTTCATCTGACACTGGCAGCATTACTGTATTCAGAGGCAGCTGTCATACCACCTCACTGTGGGGTTTAACAGGTCTGATCCAGGAGCACATGACTGTAAACGTTCATCTGACACTGGCAGCATTACTGTATTCAGAGGCAGCTGTCATACCACCTCACTGTGGGGTTTAACAGGTCTGATCCAGGAGCACATGACTGTAAACGTTCATTGACACTGGCAGCATTACTGTATTCAGAGGCAGCTGTCATACCACCTCACTGTGGGGTTTAACAGGTCTGATCCAGGAGCACATGACTGTAAACGTTCATCTGACACTGGCAGCATTACTGTATTCAGAGGCAGCTGTCATACCACCTCACTGTGGGGTTTAACAGGTCTGATCCAGGAGCACATGACTGTAAACGTTCATCTGACACTGGCAGCATTACTGTATTCAGAGGCAGCTGTCATACCACCTCACTGTGGGGTTTAACAGGTCTGATCCAGGAGCACATGACTGTAAACGTTCATCTGACACTGGCAGCATTACTGTATTCAGAGGCAGCTGTCATACCACCTCACTGTGGGGTTTAACAGGTCTGATCCAGGAGCACATGACTGTAAACGTTCATCTGACACTGGCAGCATTACTGTATTCAGAGGCAGCTGTCATACCACCTCACTGTGGGGTTTAACAGGTCTGATCCAGGAGCACATGACTGTAAACGTTCATCTGACACTGGCAGCATTACTGTATTCAGAGGCAGCTGTCATACCACCTCACTGTGAGGTTTAACAGGTCTGATCCAGGAGCACATGACTGTAAACGTTCATCTGACACTGGCAGCATTACTGTATTCAGAGGCAGCTGTCATACCACCTCACTGTGGGGTTTAACAGGTCTGATCCAGGAGCACATGACTGTAAACGTTCATCTGACACTGGCAGCATTACTGTATTCAGAGGCAGCTGTCATACCACCTCACTGTGGGGTTTAACAGGTCTGATCCAGGAGCACATGACTGTAAACGTTCATCTGACACTGGCAGCATTACTGTATTCAGAGGCAGCTGTCATACCACCTCACTGTGGGGTTTAACAGGTCTGATCCAGGAGCACATGACTGTAAACGTTCATCTGACACTGGCAGCATTACTGTATTCAGAGGCAGCTGTCATACCACCTCACTGTGGGGTTTAACAGGTCTGATCCAGGAGCACATGACTGTAAACGTTCATCTGACACTGGCAGCATTACTGTATTCAGAGGCAGCTGTCATACCACCTCACTGTGGGGTTTAACAGGTCTGATCCAGGAGCACATGACTGTAAACGTTCATCTGACACTGGCAGCATTACTGTATTCAGAGGCAGCTGTCATACCACCTCACTGTGGGGTTTAACAGGTCTGATCCAGGAGCACATGACTGTAAACGTTCATCTGACACTGGCAGCATTACTGTATTCAGAGGCAGCTGTCATACCACCTCACTGTGGGGTTTAACAGGTCTGATCCAGGAGCACATGACTGTAAACGTTCATCTGACACTGGCAGCATTACTGTATTCAGAGGCAGCTGTCATACCACCTCACTGTGGGGTTTAACAGGTCTGATCCAGGAGCACATGACTGTAAACGTTCATCTGACACTGGCAGCATTACTGTATTCAGAGGCAGCTGTCATACCACCTCACTGTGAGGTTTAACAGGTCTGATCCAGGAGCACATGACTGTAAACGTTCATCTGACACTGGCAGCATTACTGTATTCAGAGGCAGCTGTCATACCACCTCACTGTGGGGTTTAACAGGTCTGATCCAGGAGCACATGACTGTAAACGTTCATCTGACACTGGCAGCATTACTGTATTCAGAGGCAGCTGTCATACCACCTCACTGTGGGGTTTAACAGGTCTGATCCAGGAGCACATGACTGTAAACGTTCATCTGACACTGGCAGCATTACTGTATTCAGAGGCAGCTGTCATACCACCTCACTGTGGGGTTTAACAGGTCTGATCCAGGAGCACATGACTGTAAACGTTCATCTGACACTGGCAGCATTACTGTATTCAGAGGCAGCTGTCATACCACCTCACTGTGAGGTTTAACAGGTCTGATCCAGGAGCACATGACTGTAAACGTTCATCTGACACTGGCAGCATTACTGTATTCAGAGGCAGCTGTCATACCACCTCACTGTGGGGTTTAACAGGTCTGATCCAGGAGCACATGACTGTAAACGTTCATCTGACACTGGCAGCATTACTGTATTCAGAGGCAGCTGTCATACCACCTCACTGTGGGGTTTAACAGGTCTGATCCAGGAGCACATGACTGTAAACGTTCATCTGACACTGGCAGCATTACTGTATTCAGAGGCAGCTGTCATACCACCTCACTGTGGGGTTTAACAGGTCTGATCCAGGAGCACATGACTGTAAACGTTCATCTGACACTGGCAGCATTACTGTATTCAGAGGCAGCTGTCATACCACCTCACTGTGGGGTTTAACAGGTCTGATCCAGGAGCACATGACTGTAAACGTTCATCTGACACTGGCAGCATTACTGTATTCAGAGGCAGCTGTCATACCACCTCACTGTGGGGTTTAACAGGTCTGATCCAGGAGCACATGACTGTAAACGTTCATCTGACACTGGCAGCATTACTGTATTCAGAGGCAGCTGTCATACCACCTCACTGTGAGGTTTAACAGGTCTGATCCAGGAGCACATGACTGTAAACGTTCATCTGACACTGGCAGCATTACTGTATTCAGAGGCAGCTGTCATACCACCTCACTGTGGGGTTTAACAGGTCTGATCCAGGAGCACATGACTGTAAACGTTCATCTGACACTGGCAGCATTACTGTATTCAGAGGCAGCTGTCATACCACCTCACTGTGGGGTTTAACAGGTCTGATCCAGGAGCACATGACTGTAAACGTTCATCTGACACTGGCAGCATTACTGTATTCAGAGGCAGCTGTCATACCACCTCACTGTGGGGTTTAACAGGTCTGATCCAGGAGCACATGACTGTAAACGTTCATCTGACACTGGCAGCATTACTGTATTCAGAGGCAGCTGTCATACCACCTCACTGTGGGGTTTAACAGGTCTGATCCAGGAGCACATGACTGTAAACGTTCATCTGACACTGGCAGCATTACTGTATTCAGAGGCAGCTGTCATACCACCTCACTGTGGGGTTTAACAGGTCTGATCCAGGAGCACATGACTGTAAACGTTCATCTGACACTGGCAGCATTACTGTATTCAGAGGCAGCTGTCATACCACCTCACTGTGGGGTTTAACAGGTCTGATCCAGGAGCACATGACTGTAAACGTTCATCTGACACTGGCAGCATTACTGTATTCAGAGGCAGCTGTCATACCACCTCACTGTGAGGTTTAACAGGTCTGATCCAGGAGCACATGACTGTAAACGTTCATCTGACACTGGCAGCATTACTGTATTCAGAGGCAGCTGTCATACCACCTCACTGTGGGGTTTAACAGGTCTGATCCAGGAGCACATGACTGTAAACGTTCATCTGACACTGGCAGCATTACTGTATTCAGAGGCAGCTGTCATACCACCTCACTGTGGGGTTTAACAGGTCTGATCCAGGAGCACATGACTGTAAACGTTCATCTGACACTGGCAGCATTACTGTATTCAGAGGCAGCTGTCATTCCACCTCACTGTGAGGTTTAACAGGTCTGATCCAGGAGCACATGACTGAAAATTCATCTGACACTGGCAGCATTACTGTATTCAGAGGCAGCTGTCATACCACCTCACTGTGAGGTTTAACAGGTCTGATCCAGGAGCACATGACTGTAAACGTTCATCTGACACTGGCAGCATTACTGTATTCAGAGGCAGCTGTCATACCACCTCACTGTGGGGTTTAACAGGTCTGATCCAGGAGCACATGACTGTAAACGTTCATCTGACACTGGCAGCATTACTGTATTCAGAGGCAGCTGTCATACCACCTCACTGTGAGGGTTTAACAGGTCTGATCCAGGAGCACATGACTGTAAACGTTCATCTGACACTGGCAGCATTACTGTATTCAGAGGCAGCTGTCATACCACCTCACTGTGAGGTTTAACAGGTCTGATCCAGGAGCACATGACTGTAAACGTTCATCTGACACTGGCAGCATTACTGTATTCAGAGGCAGCTGTCATACCACCTCACTGTGGGGTTTAACAGGTCTGATCCAGGAGCACATGACTGTAAACGTTCATCTGACACTGGCAGCATTACTGTATTCAGAGGCAGCTGTCATACCACCTCACTGTGGGGTTTAACAGGTCTGATCCAGGAGCACATGACTGTAAACGTTCATCTGACACTGGCAGCATTACTGTATTCAGAGGCAGCTGTCATACCACCTCACTGTGGGGTTTAACAGGTCTGATCCAGGAGCACATGACTGTAAACGTTCATCTGACACTGGCAGCATTACTGTATTCAGAGGCAGCTGTCATACCACCTCACTGTGGGGTTTAACAGGTCTGATCCAGGAGCACATGACTGTAAACGTTCATCTGACACTGGCAGCATTACTGTATTCAGAGGCAGCTGTCATACCACCTCACTGTGGGGTTTAACAGGTCTGATCCAGGAGCACATGACTGTAAACGTTCATCTGACACTGGCAGCATTACTGTATTCAGAGGCAGCTGTCATACCACCTCACTGTGAGGGTTTAACAGGTCTGATCCAGGAGCACATGACTGTAAACGTTCATCTGACACTGGCAGCATTACTGTATTCAGAGGCAGCTGTCATACCACCTCACTGTGGGGTTTAACAGGTCTGATCCAGGAGCACATGACTGTAAACGTTCATCTGACACTGGCAGCATTACTGTATTCAGAGGCAGCTGTCATACCACCTCACTGTGAGGTTTAACAGGTCTGATCCAGGAGCACATGACTGTAAACGTTCATCTGACACTGGCAGCATTACTGTATTCAGAGGCAGCTGTCATGTGGGATCTACAGATTGAGATGTTTAGTGTATTACTAAAGGGAATTACTGAGGTCTCTGTCTTTCACAACAGGATTAAGACACAGTTTGACTGTCTGTGTCTGTCATTCTCCCACCGTTCACATTTCCTATTATGACTAAATGACTTATGAATAAAGCCATTTTATGGAGTTTTCCACGCAAATTGAAAAATACCTGAAAGTATTGTTTTCACAACCTGTGTTCAACACAGACACCTGTTGGATGTGAGGGGGAAATAAAAGTATAACTAAAATATATTTTGAACTCACATCCAACAGGTGTCTGTGTTAAACACAGGTTGTGAAAACAATACTTTAATTTTGTTGTGTTGACGCCCTTACTCTGACCGATCTATATTCCCCCAAACAGTCCCATTCACACAGTAAATATTTTGTTTTGAAATGTGTAAAACAAGGGAAGGTTACACTCAAGTGTTTCCATGGGAAACAAAGTGAAAGCACTAAAATGAAAAAGAAAAGTCGCAATTGAACAGATGTTGTTGGATATTTAACAAATTCTTGAAGATAAATTTTACACGCTGCAGATCTAATTTCTTTCATGTCACATTATCATGTAAAGTCACAGACAAACCTGCCATAACCTGGAATCGCAAAAAGGTTTATTTTAATGAGTGAAGAATAATCCAGACTACACACGGACAGAAAACACAATACAAAAAAAATCACACAACACAGTGCTCTGACTCTCATCTGGACTGTGTTTCTCAGTAAGTCTAACAGCCCTCATTTCTTTTATAAACATCCATAAACCCAGTTCAAACTACAATTAAATATTAGTAGCTCTGTATAAGGTACAGAAATGCAGCAAACACTAACAGAGGTCACGTATTTATGGCTGTCCAGTTCTGTTAAGGAACATCAAGTCATTAAAACACATCTTCATTTCTGACCGACTGTGATAAATACAGATCGAGCTGAACTTTATGAAGTAAAAATGTACATACAAATAGCAATAAATGTTTATAATTTTTAAGGCACCTTAATGTGCTTCAATAAACAGTTTATATTAAATACAGTATATGACAAAGGCTCACAGAGAAGTCTGATAAATGGGTTTGTAGATCAGACTTCACAGATACGACACTGAGTGTCTGAAAGCAAAACCTGCCACATTTAAGAGACAGTTCACACAAAAGTGAAAATTCTGCCATTATCTTCTCACCCTTGTGTTGTTCCTAACCTGCAAGTTTTAATTTTTTGCCTGTGAGATTTTGAAGAATCTTTACACATTTCTTATACAAATCCAAAACAACCAGCTGTCAGGCTGAATTAAAAACATAATCAGAAAAGTGTTCGTATGACACACACTTGTTTGTGAACGCAGAACCAATGATGTTCACAGTCAAACCTGGTGTAGCACGTCAGCACACGCAATTTAATTTCTATAATTGTTTTATGGGGCAGTCATTTCTGACAGCCCAGAAACAACATGAGGGTGAATAAATGAGTCTATATCTAGACTCACTGTGGTGAAGAGAGATCTTAGAGAGTCATTCTGTGTCATTTTTCAAAACAGCTGCTTGTATATGTAGATAATCTATAACCTTTGGCTCATTACTACCTTTACATAAATAACTGACAGCACATTAACATGGGGGATGAGTAATAAATATTAAATACTTCAAATAAAATAACAATAATAATCATAACAAAACTATAAAAAGTTTTCTCCCCTCTTCTCTGTTACTCTTTGGCTAAAACAGCAAAAAGTGTGCCAGCCTGACACGGTCAAGCAAGCAGCTTTTCTCAGTGGCAGGAGCTGACCATCACTGCATGCGGTCCGCCTGTAGCTGCTGTGGCTGATACTGACTGAATGCAGCTGCTGTGGCCGCAGTGGCTCCGGGCGCAGGCGACGGCAGAGGCTGCTGGACGTAACCATAGCCAGCCGTGGCGACATAACCTGTGGCTGCCGGGGAGGCAGCGTATGGGTACTGCTCATATGCTGCTGCAGCGGCAGCTGTAGCAGCGGCAGAGTACTGCGCATAAGCAGCGCTGGTATAGTCCAAGTAGGGAGAGGCTGCGGCAGCAGTGGAAGCTGCAGGTGGCTGGACATGAGGGATCACAACACTGGGCTGGACGAATGCCTGCGGGTACACGTAGTGAGCCGGAATCCTGGAAGACACAGAGAACCTGGGCTTAAAAAAAAAACACGCAAAACATTCTACCCACAAGACACTGCAAAGTCTGCAAAAAAACCCAAAGTGCACTACAGGGTTATTCAAATCCAGGGGACTGCCACAACAGAGCATGCTGGGAAAGAGCGAATGACACACTGGTACTGATTTTCCTTTTATAAGATGATGTAACATTGATTTATAAATTGTTTCTGAGGACTTTTACATACTATAAAGGCAATTATTAATGAGTTAATTGAGTGATGAAATATTACCTAGCATACACACGAGCTCAAATATTCCATGATGCACCTCATGAAGTGTGAGAGAACAAGTGAGCAGAGCTGTAATCTCAAATACAGTTGTTTCAACACTTATTTGTCATATTTCTCCATTTGCACTATTAGTTTTGATGTTGATTTATTACTAGGTTACTCATTTATGAGTAAAACTAGGCACACCCAAATAAAACACTGGACAAAACTACTATGGCTACTATGGCTGTATGATCTGTCAATCAAACCCACAGCAATTAAAAAAATCCATTAAGAGACTCCATAAACCAACTCTACAATCTAAAATCCATAACGATGTTACCAACACACAGCATTACCAAACAATATTTTACAAAAAAACAAATCCAGTTAACTGACACACAAACACCCACAACAGAGAACACACACACAGACAAATATTATACTTGCATAAAGAAATGTAACTGTTTTAGGACCATTAAGAGTTTTAGCATTGTGACATTATTTATGACAAACACATTTTAAACACAAGCACTGTCATTTAATTCCTGTTATTCTTAATAGTAAGTTTCATTCAGTTCACATTTCTGTAAAGTAACAACATTAACGAAAAATGTTATTATATTATATAATATATATATATATATATATTGCTAATATGTGCTAATACTATCAATGTATAATTTTTTTCATATTTCTGTTTTTTCATTAACATTATGAGAATTTGGTTTTGCTTAAAGGTAGGGTAGGCAATTTCAGAGAAGCTTTGAAAGCATAAGGTCCCGCCCTCCTTCCAGAGTTCTCTCCAAAGCCACGCCTCCTCCAGCACATGAACACATACAGAGATTGACAGACAAGTAGGACATCCTGTCATTGCATTCAGACCGATGACTGAACAAACATTTTATTGTCCTGCACCTTCCACAGAAGATATATTATTTATATAAATGTATTTAGACCTGACTGTTGTCAGAATGTGAAGAGAGTTTCAAACATTCAAGCATTGGCTTGAAACCACCCTGGCTTGAATTGTAATGAAAATAATGTCACAGTGGAAACAATCTGTATGGTATATAAGATTTTTCTACAAGATGAATATGACATAAAAAATGATGCATGTATGATAATGTATTAGCACTTAAAAAGTAATAAAACTAACAACTATTTTTCAAATTTTTCCCCCCACCTTCCATTGGTGAGATTAGGACTAACCAAGTACAACTACTACTAAACAAACCAGCACAAACTCACACTGCTGGTCCTGCAAGCGTTCTTGTGTCCAGCCACACCAAACACACTTAGTTCTTCAGATGGCAGTACAGGCTCAGAAATAAACACACTGGAGCATTTGGACCAGTGGTCTGTCACAGGGCAGATTTTCAGTTCTCACCCGCACACAAGCAACAACAACAGGTGCTGATGTTAAATCTGTCCAGAAATGAGTTCATAGTCCCCAGCGCTGCATTCCCCACTGTCAGTCTCCAGGAGTGACAGCACGGGCTGTGAGCCGAGGCTATTTTCTGCTGCCCATCTCTCCTAAAGGAACATCTGAGCAGCACGTCTACACAGCCCCTGTCCAGAATCTAGTCACTGTTGTACTGTACAATCAATCCTCAAACACAAAACAGCCCACTGTAAATAAATCCAAACAGTATTGACTGGCCACATCTCCAAAAATTTGGAGTCAATGTAACTTCACTGATTTTACCACATTAAAACTGTCGGTTTATGATGTGTGTGAAGGGCTGAGTGCTGCTATTTCTGATCCTTAAAATAATGATAAATAAGAACTAATACGGAGTGAAAAAAGTATTAATTTGAATGTGGTATGAAAGTATCAAGAGTTAAAAATACTTCTGTTTCTCAGCTGCCGTTAGCATTATAAAAATATTTTTTTTAACCTTTTGGGGCTGCCAAAATTCAGGGCTAATTTAAGGCCTTTGTAAATGACAGAAGACGGGCTGAAGTCTGGGGCTCCCTCATGTCTCTGAACACCTGTCGTCTTGTGGCTGATCTAAATAGCATTATATGCCGCTGCGTTCCAGACTAAAGTACAAACACTGCAGCTGCTGTGTGGCCTGTTTCACACAAACCGTTCTGCTTCATCCATGAGTCTCGATCTCACAGTGTGAGCCACAGTCAGCAGCTACAGAACTTAGACTCAAACCAAGTGTCTTTCTGCCCTTAATACAGAATGACACACAACAACATGACATTAATATCTGATGAAGAAGCTGGGAAGAGAGGTTGGGAATTTCCTAAGAACCTGAAGACATTGTCAAAAGACCAAGACAAATGAATTATTAGTACAATAGAGGAGCATGTGAAAGACTCACTGCAGCATGCAAGCGTCCAGATGGTTTGTTTTAAGGATGCAGCGATTAAGACAAACCTTGAGCCCTTTAAAAACGAATTCTTCAAATGAAGAACAAAAAGTAAGACCAGGCTGTGCACAATAACCAAACTGTAAAACAAAACAAAATCTCTTCCCAACACTCCAAGACAAAGATATGACCAAAAGTCCCCACGTCCTACAGTTAAAAAGCACACGGTCATCAAACGCTATCAAAACCACTTCAGACAAGTGCAAAAACAACAGCTAAATCTCCAAACCAAATAACAACATCATGCAAACTGATCACCGTTTGAGAGTCAACATGAGTCTATGAATTCTGCACAAAGTAGAACGAGTTAGTCCTCATATCAGCTCGCTCACTTCTTAGGTTATGTTAACCGAAGTGACTCTGTCAGGTCAGAGAGAGATGTTCAACTGAGTAACACTAGAAAAAGAATTAAGTGATAGTCAGAGACTTTATCAAGAGCTTTAAACAGTGCACATAAAACACGCACAAGCAGAAAGAGAAAGTCACGCAAACACACCTCATAACCTGGCGAAAAGGAGAGGGATACAGTAATGAGGTGTGATCATCTTCACTATCTCTATAACACAAAGAAAACAGAGTTTAACACAGGAATCCATCTACAATGAGACTTAACACAGATATCCTACACACATTATTACAACACACTGAATATAAGATGCAGAAATATGATTTATATTTTTACATAATGCTAAACACTACAGGCTAAAACTAATGAAAGTCTGAACACAACATCCAGTCGTTACTGGTGTTGTCACACTCACCCGTAAGGCCGTTGGATGAATGTAGGGTGTATTTGAGGGACACCAAATGAAAACCCTGTTGTAAAAAAGTTATTTTTAACTTATTATGAAGTTATTTAAGCACTTAGGGCTTTACAATTTTACAAGCATTACAGTATTCGCTATATGATGATAAATCTCAGGAAAACGTCAAAAGAAGACATTCTGTTGACTGGATAGGTTTTACAATGCAACAGTTAGTATTTCTATCATTTGAAACAGACTCTTCAATGCTGTCTCCAGTGATCTTGTCTATATCACATGCTGTCTCTCTACTTGAGTCTCTGCTACCTGGCTGCATGATCCGTGGTTTGGCTCCCAGGTAGGCCAGGTTCACGTTGGCTTTCCTGCCGTCTATAATGGGGTTTGGGTCCTTGCAGGCCCTCTCAGCAGCTGCTCGCTCAGCCATGGTCACCTGCTCACGTCAGAGACACAACGTTCACAGCCTGAAACTGAGCACGAATGCTCTTCACACTGACACTTACAAACCCATAACCCCTGGACTTCCCCGTCTGCCTGTCTGTAATGACAACAGCCTCTTCAATGTCCCCGAACACTTCAAAGTACTTCCTGAGGCTGGAGTCGGTGGTGTGATACGGGAGACCTCCGACAAAGATCTTGGTGTAAGTGGTGTCCTTCTGCGAGGTGTGCATCACTGCCGGTGAACGGAGCAAAAGTTTCACGGCTCAGAGTTAGACGAGCAACAGCGCAGACGGGAGGAACAGCGCAGACGGGAGGAACAGCGCAGACGGGAGGAACAGAACAGCGCAGACGGGAGGAACAGCGCAGACGGGAGGAACAGAACAGCGCAGACGGGAGGAACAGAACAGCGCAGACGGGAGGAACAGAACAGCGCAGACGGGAGGAACAGCGCAGACGGGAGGAACAGAACAGCGCAGACGGGAGGAACAGAACAGCGCAGACGGGAGGAACAGAACAGCGCAGACGGGAGGAACAGCGCAGACGGGAGGAACGGAACAGCGCAGACGGGAGGAACGGAACAGCGCAGACGGGAGGAACGGAACAGCGCAGACGGGAGGAACGGAACAGCGCAGACGGGAGGAACAGCGCAGACGGGAGGAACGGAACAGCGCAGACGGGAGGAACGGAACAGCGCAGACGGGAGGAACGGAACAGCGCAGACGGGAGGAACGGAACAGCGCAGACGGGAGGAACAGCGCAGACGGGAGGAACAGAGCAGCGCAGACGGGAGGAACAGCGCAGATGTTGATCTGCACACGCCGTCAAAAGCTCAATAACACGCCGTACGATTCCGCCGACACGCGGACCACAGACCCCGCCCATCACCACAGACCCCGCCCACCGCGCACACGCCCCGCCCATCACCACAGACCCCGCCCACCACGCACACGCCCCGCCCACCGCGCACACGCCCCGCCCATCACCACAGACCCCGCCCACCACGCACACGCCCCGCGCACACGCGACCTGCTCCCTGGCCCGCATTAGCGCTCACGTGACGGTCCTGATCGGTCCCCGTGTGTGCGGTTTCAACAGATCGGTGTTGTGTTTCTGCTCTTTACAGGGACATTGACATAAATTATTAGTGTCCAAGTGAAAGTTCATTTGATACTTCCCTAAATTAGTCCTCCAATACCCAAATGAATACAAATTAAACAACAAAGATACTAATAAGCACAACGGAAAAGTCAAATATATTTATAGAATTTATATATTAAATCTTCATGACAATTTCAAAATTGTATTACTTGCATTTTAAAGTTTCCTTGCATTTCCACAACTGCACGAGTGAGTGGGACTCATTCTCCCGGCATTATAAACAGATCTACAGATCTTTAATAAATACAGTAAAAATACAGTAAAAATACAGATCTGAGGAAGAAACCTTTCCTTCTGATGTTTTAGTCTTAACTGCTTTAAATCTGTAGCTGATGAAATGTCATGTGTGCAGTCATTGGGGGATTTTCTCGTGTAAATGGTAACTTTCTGTTGCAATGAAATCTTTGCCAACATTCAGAAACCTGCAGCTGTTTACTGACATCAGAAACAGTTGAACCCTGACACACGACCTAATGACCCATGTGAGCATGTAGGTAATATAACAACTCTTAGAGCTGTCTGTATTTTGCAGGGTGCTGATGGTTGTCTTGCACTGCTTCTGTTACCTGTATCTCACACGCTGCACTGCCGTGTCTTATGTTACTTTGTGCTTCTTTATGTTGATCAACACATGACATTTCAGTCAGTAACATCAAATAACAACTTCAACAGACTCTGTACCAACTTCAACAGACTGCAGCGATACAATATAAATATAATTCTGTACATTATAATACTGTAAATATTCTGTTCATATATTTCATGTACAGCTCCTAGTTGAGGAGAGCAGCTTCATGTTCTCATAAGGTTTTTATTAGACTGTCTACATGACAGCATCAGAATTCACTTCTTATGAAATCCACACTTTCATTATTCAGGCCATATTCCTTGATATCACCAATCTCCCATTTATACCTATAGATCATATTCATATTAGCTTTAGTATCACAAACTATAAAACTCTTACTCAACAGGCACAGTCACACATGAGGTTTAATGCTTGAAGCTTCATGAGGTGGCTGAACCTAGAAGTCAATGTAGTTGTTGTACGACGTACGACGGCTTGTGTCTGTACATTAGGGCATTTCTGGTCAGAAGCACAGCCGATTAGCACACGGCAGACTACGTCATCTCCATTTTGTGACAGTCAAGGGTCTGACAAAAAAAACAAACAAAGTTGATCACTTTCTGTTCACCTCTGAGAAGTTTCAAATCAGCATCTAAAGTTTGCATTGCATTACAGTGATTAGGTTCCTTCAGTGCAAGCGTTCAGACAGCAACACTGAAAACATTGTTATTAGAAATATTGGCAGTCCTTCCACAGTTACAGAATTCAACAGGCCAATAACACAACAGAGTGAGAAAGAGCTGCTGTCCAGTCAAAACACCAACAAAACTCCAAAATCAACCACCAAGTCCTGATGGGAATGTGTTGTTCTGATCAGAAATATGGCACTTAAATAGATCTGGTAAACAAATTTTAAAGGAAAGAAATAAATACGTTGCCAAAGTAAGCTACAAAAGAAGTTTGTATAGCAGATTTGAAAGGCCATCTTTGATAATACCTGATATTATCACACAAACAAACAGTAGTACATTCTTACCTAGAACAGACATCTCAGCCTCACTTAAAGTATAACTATAAACAGACTGATTATAACAACAGTGGCACACACTGACTTCCATTATATGGACACAAAACCACTGAGACTTTTCTCAAAATATCATCTTTTGTGTTCCACACAAGATAAAAAGTTATACATGTTTGGAATAAAATGAGGGTAAGTAAATGATGGGAAAAAAGTCATTTTTCTGTGAATTATCCCTTTAATATAAATTATGACATACATGCTACTTTTATCTATGTGACCCAGCAGAAAAAGCTGAGGTCAGGAATGAGTGTGTGCAGATTTTTGTCGGTCTGTCTGAAAACAAAATTGTGTTTAAAAAGCACCAGAGGCTGCAACGTCTAGAAAGTCTCTCAGGTTAGTGTCTTTGATCTTTAAAATCCTGGAAAAGTTATTATGAATGTGTATCGAGGTAAGAAAATGAGCAGAACTGTATATTCCACTTTGTTTTCCAACTTATACAACCATTAGGTTTTCCATGCCTGTCTCTGTTCAGAAAAACCCACCCCACATTAAAAGGACAGCGGTCCAGCTTCACACATCAGTTACTCAGTGGCGCTCCCTGTCTGAAAGCACATGATTAACAGCTGATCATCATGCCTGTTGCATACAGAGCAGCAGCAGCCAATGAGAATTTCTGATAACTATCCATATCGTCCTCTTCCTCCCTCTGCCAGAAGAGGACACACAGTCACACACACTCCCCTCAACTCTAATGGCTTTCTGAAGACAGAGTTCATCCCAAAATGACAATTTTTCCATCATTTACTCACCGTCATGTCATTTCAAACCTGTATGACTTTTTTGCTGCTGAGGAACACAAAAGAAGATTTTGAAGTACATTGGTAACTAAACCACTGACTTTGTATGAACACAAAACCACTGAGACACTTCTCAAAAGATCTTTTATGTTTCACAGTAGAAAACGTTATATAGGTTTGGAATGACACAAGAGTGAGGAAATTATGGACAATTGCTATTTTTGGTGAACTGTAAAATACTGTAAAGATAACGTAAAATAGTGAAGAAATAGTACTTCAACAGTGTTTAAACATTTTCCCAGGATGCATCTGGTCAGGATGTGACTATTTGATTGAAGCTTATGGAAACTGGCTGGTTAAATTTATTTTTTACATGAGAAAATGTTTAGCCCAGCCCTAACATATGCTAAACCATGTGTCTGGTGTATGACTGACCTGATAGCTGTCCAGTTTGGTTGATCGAGCAGATACACAACCAATCAAGACAGAGAGAACAGCTTCCACTATCAGGGGTAAAGTTCCTGAAGGTTTAACAGAGACCTGCGGTCTTCAAGAGTGACCCTGACAACACATACACACACACACTAAAACCTGACTGCACCAAACATTGGTAAAATAAAGATAAAGTCACACCTGCTGTAATAATGTAGCAAGTTGCTGCCTTTCTTGGCAACCCTAAAGATGAGCTAATGAACTACATTACTTGATGAAATGATTGAGTAATCATGATCTGTTGCTGCTGTTTTATAAAAACACAGTAAAGGCTTACTCATGTGTAAGGACGGTCTTTAGAAGGATTTTTATTTACACAGACACCATATTTTTAAAAGGGAAATATGAAGACATGTTTGGGTCAGTACAGAAACACCCTGCAGATGTAGTAAACAGTGCATGAGTGCGCAGGTGTGTGAGCGTGTGGAATCTGTCGCAGCTGGAACACTCCTCCAGTGCTGGTGTCTTTGTTTGGGTGCAGCTCTACAGACGAATACTCACACTGTTCATTCAGCTCCTGTACGGAGACCCACAGCTTGTCCGGGTGTGACCGGGCTGACCATGGGCGGAGCCACAGTGGCCTCAGGCTGCTCCCAGAATGTGAACCGACAAAACACAAATGTGGAGAGGTTAAGAGGCAAACAAGACACTTCCCTGATTCTCACCTGTAGAAAACAACAGAGATATTGTCTGTTAAAGCCTTACTGAAATCAGAATGATAGTTTTTAATCCATGTCTGTTTGCTGAACATCTATATACTAGTCTTGCAATTTGCAAGTGAAATGACCTATGACACAATCTTGACAAGTTTCATGAGATCCCTGTTAGACCCCATCATGAAACAGACACTCCAGGAAGACATTAGCCACATCGATGAGGTTGTGGTGCTCTTCAGCTTTACAGAACGGATCTCCTGCCTTATTATGCAGCCGCTTAACCTGGAAGTCAAAAACAGCTAAACCACAAAATATCTTGCTATGAGCATGACAACCTGTTCCAAGTGTCATTAGCTGGTTCTCTATTGCAGAGAACCAGCTAAAGAAACCAGTCCTAACTATAACCATCTGTTGGGTAACCATGGTGATTTTACCCTGAACATTGTACGTGTATGCATGTAGAATGAAAGAATTGGCTGTTCTCACTCCGCACTGTGTTCTCTCTCCAGTCTCTGTAGTGTTCCCTCATGTCCATCTAATCTCTAGTTTCTCGATGGTCCACACCTGTGTTCCCTTCCATTTACGTCACACCTGGATAGCTGGTTCACTCATTACAGCTCCACGCTGAGTGTGGCATAATAACACAGAGTTTATATCACACTGTAATACATCACTGAGGTGTGTTGTGTGTGATGTCACAAGGATGTGGTGTGATTGACAGCTCTCACCTTGCAGTTGGCATTGACATTTGCAGCAGGGATCAGTAATGTGGCCTGATAGTCAGTGAGTTTGTTTATCTCCTCAGACATGAAGATGGCCTTTCGTACTAAAGCGTTTGCTCGCACCACCTGCTCACATAGTCGAGGCAGATTCCAGTGAAACAGTTTGTCTCTGAAACACAGAGGCACATAAACATGAGCAGCCAACCAGAAAGTGTAGCTGGACTGAGAAGCAGATGCAACTGCTGTTCCACTGCATTGTTAGATACTCATAATTCATTATTGTATTTTGCAGTGTAATTATCACATGAAGTCAAATGTCTGTTGGCTATTATAAAACAGATTCTGACTCTTAATGGAATTGGCATCAGGTTTCAGAGTCTTTGCTTCATGTATGCTTTATTTGACATCTTTATCTGACATCTCACACAGCAGCAGGTCTGTGTCTGCTCACCTCTCCACCGTCCACAGTCTGACTTTGCTGTGTGTGGAGTGTTTGGGGTCTGAGCATAGGAACCGCATTCAGAGCTTTAACTATGTGCTGCACTGGCAGATGTTTCACTTACTTTTCATGTGTGTTTTGTTGCTGAAAACAGGTCCGGGGTCAGGCCATTACCATTGCTCCCCAGAGTTTTCATCATGACCTCCATCTGGGTGAACTCATAGCTATCCTGCTCAGACGAGGCCTCGCGGGCTATCTCCACGTCCACCTCCACAAAACTCTCTTGGGGAGAATCTTTCTCTGTATCCTTCAAAAGGTCACGTTACTGTGATGAACACTACTCTGATGACATTAACAAGCATCATTCTCACGACATCACTCTGATGAGCATGGCATGAGGAGACACATGAATGTTCTTGTCTGTGTTACCTGAAAAAGTGGTGGTTTCCCCACAGGATTCGATCTCCATGACACAGATGAATCTTGGAGAAGATCATTGTTCCATTCATGCTGGTTCTACAGGGAAACAGTTGAAGGACAATTAAGACGTTGTTAAAGAACATAAACTTACAAAATAAACTTTATTGCATTACAGCATTACAGTTCAGTTACAGTTCTGCTTTCAATAGGGGTTAAAAGGCGCTTTTTTGTAAAGTCTGAACTGAATCAGTTTCAATCAGAATTTGATTTAATTTAGTCTAGTTTAGTTTAGTTTAGTGACTGCTGTTATGTGAATCTAAAACCTGCGACATGGGATTTTTGACAGACACCAACAGGGAAACCAACAGAAGCTGAACTCTGACTAGTGTGAAGCATTAGAATTGTTTGGCCTGATGAACAGAATCTCAGAACTGAAGCAGATCCACTGACCTTTAGCAGCTTTGTCAGCACAGAGTCTCTGTACGGCACAAACTTATTCCTGCAGACTGATCAGCAGGAGTAGAGATCACAAAACCCAGTGTGCTCAGAGACCTTAAGAGAGACGACACATTCACAACGTGTACATTCACAACCCATTTACAACGCAGTGTTGTCTAAGACATGATAAATCATCATTTCAACCAAACAGCCATTGTTGTTCATTTGATTCAAAATGCGTAAATGTAAGAAACAAAACTGCAAAATTCCACACTGGAATTTTGCCCACTGTTCTTCATTAAATGAACAGAATACATTTATACTGAAAGCTTTCAAAATATAAACAATGCCATACAGAGTCTTCAATTCAACAGTCCTGAACAGAATCAGGGAGGGAGAGTTTGTATGGATTCACAGATATAAACAGAACTACAGAATACTGTTCGCTGCTAAAGTTGAAAACATCTCTGTCTTAACACGCTCATCTTGGTGATGCTGCGCATTTCCAACTCAAGTCTGGAGTTGAGCTGAATCTCACTTGTTGATGTTGCTCCCTTATTTCAGCCTCTTCTGCAGCTCCAGTCTTAGCCACACGTTCACTACCGGCCAGATCCACCAGACTGATCTTGCTCACCTTCTCACCAAGCTCTGCAGACAGACAGGAGGAATCACATCAGCACCATGTCAACAGAACATGAGGATCTGCGGCACATGAGGTTGGTGCCACTGACCTCAGACTGCAGGTCAAAGAGCGTCTGTGTGAGGATCACGCTGAAGACGGCGTGCAATCAAACAAATGAACAACCGATAACTGATGAACCAGTCAGAGCCATTAACCAGCTGATAACTTGCCACTCTCAGAAGACCAGCACTGTCAATCCTCACTGAACTGGACGTTTTATTTTCTCTTTTATCTACCAACAGATCTTTGTGAACAAACAATGTTTGGTCAGGAATTCTGTGTGAAGAGAATGTGAATCCCCAAAAGTGTTTAGAGAAGATCTCAACAAAATCCCAACTTGACTCACAACTTGAACAATCAAATGCCAGAGATTCTAAGATGAATATTTCTCATCAAATTCTTCAAAGTCTAACTAATCTGAGCTCTGCTGTCCTGGTTTAACAAACGGATTCACCTCAAACTTGTCACAGCCAGCTGGGACAGGCCGTCCACATACGGACCCAGAACTTTATGTTCTCGTACCTTCAGAGACTGTCTGCTCCTGTACAGAAGAAAGAGAAACCATTAGATTAAAAGTAAAACTTTTAAAAATGATAAATTAACACAAAATTCACAACACAAAGTGCTTGTGTTGACTCAGTTGAATCAACTGTCATGGTTTCAAAATTCTCATTTCAAAATTAAAATGAAGCTTTGAAAAATTTTTTGCTTCTGTTGCTGCCAAACCCTAGTAGAATTAAAGCTAGTGTAGACAATTTCAGAGAGCAAGCTACCTTTGAAAGCATAAAATCCCGGCCCTCCCTTCAGACTGACTGCAATGATTGGATGGACATTAATGTATCATTAATGTAATGACATTTAGACATTTTTAAGTGAGACTTCCTTCACTCCAGGAATCTGCTCACCCTTTGGGATCCAGCAGGTCTCTGACTTTTTCATTGTAGATCTCCATGTAGGAGAACTCCACCTTGAAGGTGTTAGCCTCGCTCTGGTCTCTAGAGACCCTCTGGAACAGAGAGCAGCAGAGTCTCGGGATGAGTCCAGGCTGGTCGCTGTTCCCCATCATTGAGAAGAATTTCCCAGAGCCTGTGAGACCACCAGCAGAACATTTCGAATCCAGCAGACATGTTCTCACAGGTCAGACACATACAGCTTGTGTTGGATAAAACAATGCTGGTGTGAGATGCAGAGCAGGAAAGGAAAGACACTGAGTCTGTGTGGAGGAACGACGAGGCAGAGCAATTCAGCAGTGTGACTGGAAACACAGAAACTTCCTGTTCATCAACCTGCCAGAATTCAGTGAACTTCAAACCTCATGTTCTGTTGAACGTGAACTACCAAAAAAAAACTCGAGACTAAAAGATGAGCATCATTTATTTCTGCATTAGTGTCTGCTAAATAAATACATATTTACAGATATACAGGGGAAGTGCACATTTATAAATACTTCTGTTCAAGTGCTTCTTTTGTCCTTACAGCTAATACTCAACTGTACTGACTGGATAGGTGTGACAAAAGGCACACAAGAGACAAAATGTAAACAATAAAATGTTTTTCAGAATTTGGAATTTGGTCCAAACCCAGAGTACCCCTCCATCCTTGACTGAGGTAGATACCAGCCGAGAGTGAGGGGGTGGCGGAAGGATGCTGCAAGACTGTCATGGGACAGATAAGAGGGACGGCTATATATACGGCTTTGTTAAATAAACTTCATTATATACACAACATATGACAACGATAATTAAATATCAGTTTAAACAATCTGTCTTGTATTTGACACTTATAACAATGAATCAGCATCTGTTTGTGTCATTCAGTGTAAGGAACATTACTATCAGTAAACAGTCAGATATGTAACTCATACCCAAAATGTGACCTCTGCATTAACCCATCACTTGTGAAGAGTGAACACACTGCAAGGCACACACAAGAGAGAGAGAGACAGAGTATTGCTGAATATGTTGCTGTGCAGAGACATGCATGATCAGGAGTATTTTTTTACACTGAAAAGATGCACTAAACGGCAAGAAATATAACACACACCATAATTTGTATTGTTCACTTTCATTAAACATTAAGAGTCTCGTCCTCTTCCTGCGGTGCCCTTGCAAATGACTTGTCTGCTTGTCTTGAGCCCAGAGAAAATCTCAAACCCTGAAAACTGCATGAGAAAACAAAACAGCTCTTACTGCACACATGCCTTTCACACAGACACACAGTTTCGCACCAAAGTGATCTCCATTCAATCTCCTGAGCAATGAAAGAGCATGAACCCTTTCTCTGGGCCTGAGACACATTCTTACAGACCTCGAGTACAGCAGCGGCACCACTTCTTCAGACAAAACACACATGATAATCATAAGCTATTACTGCTTGTTCTGCAGCGCATCTGATTTTTGCAGACTGCAGTAATGAAGAGATTTTTGTTGTGTCGTAAAGTCTTTGGTCTGTAAAATTGGACTGACCCAAATGTTATGTGATTAAGGAGTCAGATATTACACACTGTAGACACTCTGCACATATGAGGACAGAATAACAGGGAATCTGAAAAGGAAAACAGACATCCTCTGGAATCAAAGACTTTAATTGCCACCTCACCTGCATCTGTTACCACGTCATGTCCACTCAGAGCCACAGCAACATCGAGAGGGTGATAGACATCTGCGGGGCTGTGTCCATAACCTGCATAAGCATGTCCCTTGTTGATTGAGACAATGACCCTTTTCTCACTATCATGTGCCACCAAAATCTGTTCTGAGCCACAGCTATTCCACACGGCTTTCCCCAGCCACCAAAGGTTGAATGGAGAGAGGGCTCAGGGCTTGAACCCAGGGCTTGAACCCAGGCCTTCTGTTCAGTTTATTCCTTGATGGTGACCAGGCAGCCTGGGACAACCCTGCAACTGCAGAAGCTCTTGGAGATCAGCCAGAATGGGGCATTCTGAGGTGCTACTAGCTTCACACTGCAGAAGTTGCACTTCTGACTTTGGTAGACAGGGTGGGAAAGGGTGCAGACACATTTCAGACAGAGAACATGGCCACAAGGAAGATCCCGGGCTGTGATCACTCTTCTGCACTGAGGATCTCTTAGCACATTTTGCACTGCAGCAGGTCGGCTTGTATCTCTGTTAGAATGTTTTCTGCTGTCATACCGCCAGTGCTGCAGGATGATACGGGTGTCTTTGACATGATGTTCATGAGTTTGCTGCTGTTTCATCTCAATACTGGCCTAATGTCTGGCAGTGGAGGTCTCCAGCAAACATAATCACATGACTGCTCACATGAACTGAAAGTCTGCACTGCCCTCTTCTGGGGGAAATGGAAAATAATCTTCCTTTTTTATTTAAACAACACTGAAACATTGTCAATGTATTTTTACCCACAACTGTACTTGTGTAATTATAAAAAAAAATATTAAAAAAACCCTTAATGGTACTAAAATAATTAACTGTGTATACACAAGAAATTCCTGCATGACCAGGATACATTCCTGACATTGTGAGATTCATCCAGACTAAGATGTAAAAACAGCTCTTCTGTTTGTATAGCATGACTCTTAAATGGAGCACTACAAATGTTTTTTACATGTATGCATTTGGTTTTTACAGTACATTAAACAATTTATTGGTACACGTATTCTCTGGGAATCAGACACACAAACATTTGTGCTGTTAATGCAATGATCTGCCAGTTGAGCTGTAGGAACTCCTGGTTCTTGGTTGTTTTTATCTGTGAAATCTGATGCTTCTGATTATCAGTGCTGGCTATATGAGCTCACTCTCCAGCAGCACAGCTGAGTGTGTAATCTACGGTCTTACCTCCACAGTGTCCTCCAGAAGCTCATGAACCTGTCATGAGGACCTTTAATGTGAATCAGATTATGACCAGTTACACTGAACACATTGAGAACAGGTCAAATTATTTCCATGTGAACAGTGTAAATGATTCCAGTCCAACAACAGAAGCATCAGTTACCATCCACTTAGTTTCAAGTCATAGTTTCACAACAGTGAGCTCCACTAACAGCAAAATATAATGAAACAAACATCACATTTGTTCTGATTGTGACTGCTTTGCACCGTGTAACATTTTCAGTGTACAGACAAATTAAACAGCATTCTTGTGTCAGTAGCTACAGTTTGTACTTGACTATATTAGCAGCCAATTACTGTCTGTGCTCCCATTGGTAGATGCTACTCGTGCATAAAGACGAGCTCTGGTGAGTTTAAATCTGATTGCTAATACTCACTGTTGCTCATACTGTCAGATTCTCTCCTGACTGACCTACGGTTGCTGTCCGTGTTTTTACTTCTGTTCTGCTATGCTGGTCATGTATGATTTAGGGCACGCTATAATAAAGAAAAGGAAAACTTGACACAAAACATATCATGAGATACAGATGATATTTAATCTTAAAATTCAATTTAACAGCAAATAATCATATGCATTTTAATTATTTGCCAACAAATAGAAGTTACATAAAGATGTAAAGTTCGGTAATGTTGTGACATTGTGTCACTAGTTTTACTATCACAATATATGAGAAATGTAAAAGCGGAAAGAAGGCTTTTAATGTTTCACAGTGACAAACACACACACACACACACACACACACACACACACACACACACACACACACACGTATTCTAGAGCGTTTTGGCAAATGGATATCTGATATTTCACTTTTAACAAATGACACATGGCATCTGGACCTTCTGCACTGAAGTGAGCAGATAAACAACACTGATACAGACCAGAAGGAAAAGCACGCACACTCAAAACACTTTGAATTCACAGGACACTGTGCTTAATCGTGAAAACACACACTAAATAAACGTAATAAACTTCATAAAACATGCATGCAGGCACACAATTTCTGTCCTAAATGAATAGACTTGAGAACTGGATAAAAGGTGTGTGATACTGATAAACACCTTTCTCGCAACTGATGCGACTCTTCCACAAACATGCAGAAATGATGACCTCTGTAAACACGACAGCAACTAAAGAATATTACTGGAGGCAGAAACCATTAATTAAAAGTAAACATGACATTAAAACATTCTGCGTTTCAAAAACACCAGTAAAGCAATAAGGAAACAGGAAAAAATTTGCTTCCGTGAGATCTGGGTCAAAGAACCAACTTCATTCTTTCCAAAGCAGCTTAACCTGATCACATTCAACAGAGTCATGAGTTAGTCAATCTGGACCATATACTGGCCAAAACTCTGGAACAGCTCACAGCCTCCCACTGCACAGGCAGGTGCGTCTACAATCCTGTTAGTTGTATTTCCATTTAACATCAAGGCCTCATTTCACACCCTCAAAATATTACACATTCCTAACTGAAACAGAATGTTTAATAAGTAAAATGTAGACCTGGAGATGATGTCACTAGAAATAAAGTTGTGTTATAGAGGTGGAAATTCTCAAATTCTATTTTAAATCATTCACAAGAAGATTAGAAATGTGTATTAAAAGAAATGTCAATTTTGATTTCATGCAGAAACATTTTGATATCAGTTACATAATTTGAAATCCAGTGCATATAATACAAAACTGTTGAAAATCAAATGCTGTAACATACAGTGACAGTCACAAACTGATTCACGCGTGCAACACAAATAATGGACAGCACAGTCTGCAATAAAAGGTGTTAATCGTCTTAGTAGTGAACTCCCTGTTCTACACACTGGAAGTACAGTACTGCCTTCTCAAAAGATCCGACAGCCGTGGTGAAGCATATGATTTCTGAAATGTTCAGACCAAACCTGAGATGATCTCACCCTCCACAGACATAGTCATGTGACTTTATCTCCATTAACAAGATCGATACAAATGTGCAAAAGTTCTCAGGTTCTTGTGTGAGGTAAAGGCGGTCTCATGTTTCCACGCCATTGATGGTTTTGTTTCCTGTGCCCCTCCCTCTTCTTCTAAAGGAGGAAGTTGTGCTGTCCATCTCAAACTCCCCTATAAAGACAGCAAACAACCTCTATTACAAGCCAATATGAAACCGTGACACTGTTCTGTCTGATTCCATACACAGATGTGAGTAATATTACTACATAAAAACATTCAGATGTGAAATAGTAGGCCCAAAAAAACCCAAGAGCACTTTGATCAGTATGTTCTGAACAGTACAATACCACAGTACACCTGTAGTTTACTGGGCACAGTGCACACACTAAACTACAAACTTTTACTGTAGTATGTGACTTCACTATGAGTAGTATCTTATTCACTATGTAATGATAAATGTTTTAAACTGCTAAAACACCATTAAATACTGCTTAAACATTTATCATTACATTTATCGCTACACTGGCGTCACATCCCATCATGATGTTGTAGGAGAATAAATCCTACAAAAAAAAAAATACAATTACTTTGTCTAATTCTCAGTAAAAATGTCAAAACACATTTTCATTGACCTGTTTTAAATATCGTCAGGTTATGTGAATTTATGTTCAATCTAATTCTGTGCAGTATTAAATTCAGAAATCAGTCTGTCATGTTCTCTGTATGTGCCCCATAAATCCTATATCCCTTAAAATCCAAAAGCACATTTGAGGCCATAAACCATCATAATGAACCATAACAAATCAATATGTTGTTTTCCTCTGAGAATGTGAAAGTTTGTTTCTTTACCTTTGCATTCAGACATACTGTCAGCTGATTCAGAATAAAAACTGTCCTCACACTCAGAGAAACTCTGTTTGAGACAAACATGATTACACTGCAAATGTGAGCAGCATCAGCCACATACATCACAATGCACACACGCGCATATATATATATACACAGTATTTACAGCCACTGTCTCAGCATTCAGATTTATTGTTAATACTGTCGAGTTTTAAATGTGACGCTTTAATCAAGACCCTCAGGGTCACAGCTGTTATAATAATGTACATCAGACAAATGAACTTTAAAGGATATAAAAACTACTTTTACATTTACATTTTTTACGATTTATTTTACGATTTTAGCTGACGCTTTAATCCAAAGCGACTTACAAGGTGAGGAAAACAACAAAGAGATAAATTGTAGGGAGGATTTTTAAAGGAATAATTAAAATAATAATTCTTTATACAAATTGTTTATAAGTTTGAAATGTATAAACATTTAACTCACCTTCTCTCTGGGTCCGTAGTTCTCTGCCCACCAGACCATCCCATACAGACACAGAAATGTAATGAAAGCCTTCAGAGCAGAGAAGACAAACACTCAAAACATCTTCAGTGTCCACACAAACAAAACTTCTCAATAGAGCAGAGGAACCCGGCAGCACCAGATTCCCACAAAAACTTCAGCAACGTAAATTAGGTTTAATAAAAGCAGAAATCAAATGATAATACAGGCAGATGAGCCTCAAGGGTTTACAAGAAACAGCATCAGACTCACCAAACACAAGAGCCACAAAATCACATACAGAATCTGTGTCTTGGAAAACAAGTCTTGTCCAAATTTAATACACGCTAAAGCCTCCAGAAAAGCAATCGCCCTGCATGACAGAGAAAGAAAAACCTGTAATCGCATCACCAGAGAGCGACAGACCCATCATAAAACACTAGACTAGTGAGACAAAAGCTGAAGAAAACTGACAACACAGAGATCACAGGCAGAACATTTGCATTCATTAATTATGTTGTAATGATATAACAATTCTGTTTTAGTGACGCCTTTGATTTGTGTTGTACCAGACAGTTCATGTCTCCAGTCTGTGTGAGTTGCTCACGTTTACAACATTTAAAGCTAATCTTTTTACTTTTAATCTTTTGAGTTTGACTGAGCAGGCATGTGCTAACATTTTCATTTCTTTTGTTTTAGCCAAATGCAGTGTTAATATTTGGTTTATTTTAGATGGATTATTAAATCTAAAGCTACTGTTGTATGCGTGCCAGTCTCAACAGCAGGTTTATTCAGCCATCCGCCAGCCTATGCCAGGTTGGAGGCCTGATAAAATCTGAGAAGCAAATGATGTGCTGTAGAAGAAATGTAACCTAGATGTTTACAAAGAGCTTAAGATACCTTTGAAGTGTGTAAAATATACAGTTCACCATGTGAGCAGATAACAGAAATAAAAATGAAGCCCACTCAAGCACTGCAGAGGAACACTGCAAGGGTTTGTGGTCAAACGTTTGCCATTTAGCTGCTCAGCTTGATGAACGCATCACAGAGAAGCTTTTACCTTTAACAGTGTCTGTCTGATCTCAAACACCTGCAGCAACATTCAACACACACTGAGGTGCAGACTATGAGATCTGTTGTTCTTGAGCTATCACTAATGACATGAGCAGAACTTGACTGGCAGTGACACGTTTATCTTACTGCACTCACCCGAACACCCAGCACTGCGTCCCAACACGCTTGCACTGCGTGTCTGTCAGGTATGCATAATACTGCCTGCAGGATACAGGACACAAGCTCATTACTGTAAATATTAATTACAGTCAACATGACATCGAAAACTGATTTCATCTACTTGTTGTGCTCAGTTAATTAATGCTGTCTGTCTTTTTCATCAACCAATCAATTCCACCTAAATAAAATCAAGGTCCGCCCTCAACTCTTCACTTGGACATACATCAGAAGTATAATGAGATGTGACTTTAAATTCTAAAAGCACTAATAAAATAATCAAATGTGTTCTGTACCGTACAGTAGGGGCCGTGATGATACCAATAAACAGAATTCTGCACCAGCTCAGAGCATGGCATGCTGGGAACACAAAGATGTGCTTCAGAAAAAAAGTGTTCAACTCCGTCAGCTTGAGAGAGAGAGACAGAGAACATAGTCAGATACAGACAGTCATGTCCACTTCACTTTTGCATTTTTTATTTGATGTAAAAATAATAACTACTGAGAAACTTGACATGGTGACATGGTTTATATGTGGTTGACACAAAAACACAAAAATAAAGGTCAGCTTCCACCACCAGCATAAACACAGTATTACCGATATTGCTAAACGTAGTTAAACGTTGACCTTTAAGATAAAGAGTGACTATAATTGTGTTTTATAGCACAAGCTGTGAAAGTATTAAAAAGAAGTGTTTTAACCAGTGTCCCCCTACAAGATATAATAATAATGCATCTTTAAAGAACGCATATTTATCTTTCTGCTTTTTAAAGAGTAATATACAGACTGAGGGGCAGATCATGAATAATCCATTAATTTCAAGATGAAATGCTGCTTTTTTTTAAAAAACTTGTTTGGTCTCACTCTGTCTGAATTGTCTCCCCTTCAAATTCTCCTTTCAAAGACATTTAATTACTATTAAAGAGCCCTAAATAGGGAGCAGGACCCAAATGGACCCTCAATGGTGATGGTGAATGAAGAGTGTCATAGCAACCAGTGAGAGTTGCCTTCCTGTAGTGATGTCAGATTGCCTGTTTTCGAAATCTGTGACAGCCAAATAAAATTTTTAAGCATTGTCATTAATACAACCCTAGCCGTTTAATCTCCAGTAACTAATCCTTCCTCAGAAGCATCTGTTGTCTCAACCAGTTGTAAACCTCCTTGTAAACACTCTGTTAAAAACTGAAGTTGCATAAAGCCAGCCATTCACATCTGAGTTTGTCAGAGTCAGATCTGGCACATCATTTCAGGCTGCGATATACACTAATTATTTACTGATTTACACTCCAGCATTCAAGACTATATTCATGGCAGGAAACGGTTAATCTACACACAAGTCAGGGCAGGGGAATTTAGCACATCCAGTTCACCTAACCTGTATGTGTTTGAACTGTGGGAGAAAACCCGAGTACGCACAGAAACCCACACTGACACAGGGAGAACATGCTGACACTTCACACAGAAAGACCAGAGACCACCTTGCTGTGAGGTAACAGTGCTACCCACTGATATACAATGCCAGCTGATATACAAGCATGTTGACTTTGACTGACCTGCCAGATGATCATAAACAGATAAACTCCAGCCACTCTCTGGAAAGAAGATTTGGGATCAAACCAGCGCACATAGGTCCAGCTGGCAGGTGTGAACTGTAGGACCGCACGTTTGATCTTCCCTGTGGTGCTGTGAATGTCTCTGTGCAGTGGAGAAACACAACGATTGGTGAAATGTCATCCCTCTGGCATTTTACTGATTACTGTAAATATCACAACTGCAGGAAAAGAATCTAGTTTCAAACTTCTGTCTGTTCAGTTGTGTTGTGGACATACTTAATACTGGCCCAATGATATGTGCGCATCTCCAGGAACCGGCAGACGGTCATGCCCAGCCAGATGCCACCTCCATTACATAACAAAATGTCCAGAATCACTTGATCCCACCAGCACTCAGCAAAATTAGGCAGAAGGTGCATGAAGAACAACTGGAGACAAATGACTCACGTTACAAACTCTTCATGTCATGCTGATTAACACTGTTAGCAGCTACTGCCAGTCAGTAATGTCACTAGTGCACTAACAAAGCACTGTGAGCTGCCTCACTGCCTACCTAGGCAGCATTTAATGCCGGTTATCTGTTACCTCTGTGAGCTCCCAGGTGATGCTGATGGTCCAGCAGAGGCCGTAGCTGCGGATCAGAAGAGCCTTCATCCCCCAGCCCCAGAAATGACTGAAAGCGAAGATGTCAAAGTGACTGAGGATTCGTTCCCATGTGATCACATGACAGTTTACAGCATACTCCTGTCAATCAACACAGCAACAGAGAGCAAGACCACATCACCACAGATTCAACTAAGAACGACAATGTTCATATTCTTAACTTCCACACTTAATAGAAACACACGACTGTCCACATCAACAACACCTGTTCAGTGCTCACTAATGAGGAGTTATACCAATATTATTATTAACAACCTCTGGGAGAGCAAATACATACCAAACTCACACTGATAAATGGCTCACGAGATTCAGTACTAAGATCATAAACAGACTAACCATGATATCAGCTTCTCTTTTGGCGTAGCGGAGGTTTGGATCGAGCCAGTACATGAGAGATTTCACCTGCTCCCAATTCAGAAAGATGATGAAAACCAGGAAGAGGAAGTAGAGAACACTCAGTCCTGAAATAACACAACATCACTTCAGAGCAGAACCTGTTCTTTCAACAAGAACATCCACATGATCTGAGGTTGACTTTATCGACTGATCAATCTGTTCACACTCTGGTTATTAGTTCAGTTGCATCATCGATATAAACACCACAGAGTAAAACCATTGATCTCATCATTACAATAACTTGTGCAGGTCACTGTCCTCACGCAATCAAAAAGGAAATAATATGCCTTGTGACATTATATTCATGAGAGTGAAAAGAGAGCAATGTGACGCTTACCGAACACTATACGCCACACAGCAGGATGAGGTCGTGTGAAGGGCCCTGAAACGACATCACACTGTTATGAACCTGATAACAGTGCGATCACGAGACACTCGTGAGTGTGAGTAAAACACTCTCACCGTTGGGAAATGCAAGTACACTGATGACCAGGAAGAAGGAGATGACCAGGATTAGCCCCACCCAGAGGTTACTGTCAGTATCTCCATCATCTCTGCAATGGAAAGATGTGATCACTGGCCACACGTTCTGTGTCTACCACCACACGTTCAAAGTTCAGCTCAGATAAGCCATGCAGTCAAACATGTCAAATAATCACGCATGTGCATCAACAAAACTGCTTTCAGAACATGCATCTGTTTTAAGAGCCCTGAAGGGAAACATCTCCACTGATCCATGTGACTCAGATTCTTTCAGAACTTGTCCCCATCTTCAGAATCATGTGTTGCTACAGTAACAGCCGGTCATTAAAACTCTTGTGAACGACATAGTGCAGACACAGATGCACAGAGCTAATATAATCCCAAAATACATGTCATACAATTCAACAACATGAGCTGACCAACAATCCTAAAATGAAATTAATACTTAATGGCAAGATTTTGTTATTCATTGACAAGACAGACTGACCTCTTCTGTTAACCAGACACATTACTGGCACAAGGCTGATAGTCTGTAATGGTGAAATGTTAACCAGATCAATTAACTAATCCAGGGGTCAGGACACTGTTCAAGGCGAGATATAGTACTGCACATGAAAGTGATCTATTTGTCAGGTATGGCAGTGAACACACACATGCCCAGAGCAGTGGGCAGCTGTCACTGCAGCAACTGGGTGAAATGTTCCTTTCTCAAGGGCACCTCAGTCGTTTCCTGCTGGCTGTGGGAATTGAACCTGTGACCTTTGGGTTACAAGTCTGACTCTCCAACCATTAGGCCATGATTGCCCTGTCTCCTTGAATCTCTTCACCAGTTTATGAATAGAGTACTGGAACACCAGAAATGAACATGTGAAATAACAGAAACATACACAATGTTCAGTACAATGGCTCCCTGGGAACAAAGTTCCAGCCTTTAGAAAATATTAATTAGTATTAATTGTTGGCATATCGTTACTTAGAGCATTAATCACAGAAACTAATTAGTTTTCTTTCCTATTTTGACTACTCTTTCCCACATTTGCTACTGAAATGAGATTCTGTGACATGCCATTGAATTTCAATAGCCCTCACAGCAGATCACAGAACTGTCAGAAGTCTGAACTCTGCTTATATCAGTGCTGAACAACACTGAGCTGCTTGCTGCTGTTACTCACAGCAGATCACAGAACTGTCAGAAGTCTGAACTCTGTTTATATCAGTGCTGAACAACACTGAGCTGCTTGCCGCTGTTACTCACAGCAGATCACAGAACTGTCAGAAGTCTGAACTCTGCTTATATCAGTGCTGAACAACACTGAGCTGCTTGTCGCTGTTACTCACAGCAGATCACAGAACTGTCAGAAGTCTGAACTCTGCTTATATCAGTGCTGAACAACACTGAGCTGCTTGCCGCTGTTACTCACAGCAGATCACAGAACTGTCAGAAGTCTGAACTCTGTTTATATCAGTGCTGAACAACACTGAGCTGCTTGCCGCTGTTACTCACAGCAGATCACAGAACTGTCAGAAGTCTGAACTCTGTTTATATCAGTGCTGAACAACACTGAGCTGCTTGCTGCTGTTACTCACAGCAGATCACAGAACTGTCAGAAGTCTGAACTCTGTTTATATCAGTGCTGAACAACACTGAGCTGCTTGCCGCTGTTACTCACAGCAGATCACAGAACTGTCAGAAGTCTGAACTCTGTTTATATCAGTGCTGAACAACACTGAGCTGCTTGCCGCTGTTACTCACAGCAGATCACAGAACTGTCAGAAGTCTGAACTCTGTTTATATCAGTGCTGAACAACACTGAGCTGCTTGCCGCTGTTACTCACAGCAGATCACAGAACTGTCAGAAGTCTGAACTCTGTTTATATCAGTGCTGAACAACACTGAGCTGCTTGCCGCTGTTACTCACAGCAGATCACAGAACTGTCAGAAGTCTGAACTCTGTTTATATCAGTGCTGAACAACACTGAGCTGCTTGCCGTGTTACTCACAGCAGATCACAGAACTGTCAGAAGTCTGAACTCTGTTTATATCAGTGCTGAACAACACTGAGCTGCTTGCCGCTGTTACTCACAGCAGATCACAGAACTGTCAGAAGTCTGAACTCTGTTTATAACAGTGCTGAACAACACTGAGCTGCTTGCCGCTGTTACTCACAGCAGATCACAGAACTGTGAAGTCTGAATCTCTGTTTATATCAGTGCTGAACAACACTGAGCTGCTTGCCGCTGTTACTCACAGCAGATCACAGAACTGTCAGAAGTCTGAACTCTGTTTATATCAGTGCTGAACAACACTGAGCTGCTTGCCGTGTTACTCACAGCAGATCACAGAACTGTCAGAAGTCTGAACTCTGTTTATATCAGTGCTGAACAACACTGAGCTGCTTGCCGCTGTTACTCACAGCAGATCACAGAACTGTCAGAAGTCTGAACTCTGCTTATATCAGTGCTGAACAACACTGAGCTGCTTGCCGCTGTTACTCACAGCAGATCACAGAACTGTCAGAAGTCTGAACTCTGCTTATATCAGTGCTGAACAACACTGAGCTGCTTGCCGCTGTTACTCACAGCAGATCACAGAACTGTCAGAAGTCTGAACTCTGTTTATATCAGTGCTGAACAACACTGAGCTGCTTGCCGCTGTTACTCACAGCAGATCACAGAACTGTCAGAAGTCTGAACTCTGTTTATATCAGTGCTGAACAACACTGAGCTGCTTGCCGCTGTTACTCACAGCAGATCACAGAACTGTCAGAAGTCTGAACTCTGTTTATATCAGTGCTGAACAACACTGAGCTGCTTGCCGCTGTTACTCAGAGCAGATCACAGAACTGTCAGAAGTCTGAACTCTGTTTATATCAGTGCTGAACAACACTGAGCTGCTTGCCGCTGTTACTCACAGCAGATCACAGAACTGTCAGAAGTCTGAACTCTGTTTATATCAGTGCTGAACAACACTGAGCTGCTTGCCGCTGTTACTCACAGCAGATCACAGAACTGTCAGAAGTCTGAACTCTGTTTATATCAGTGCTGAACAACACTGAGCTGCTTGCCGCTGTTACTCACAGCAGATCACAGAACTGTCAGAAGTCTGAACTCTGCTTATATCAGTGCTGAACAACACTGAGCTGCTTGCCGTGTTACTCACAGCCAGAACAGTCAGAAGTCTGTGAAGTCTGAACTCTGCTTATATCAGTGCTGAACAACACTGAGCTGCTTGCTGCTGTTACTCACAGCAGATCACAGAACTGTCAGAAGTCTGAACTCTGTTTATATCAGTGCTGAACAACACTGAGCTGCTTGCCGCTGTTACTCACAGCAGATCACAGAACTGTCAGAAGTCTGAACTCTGTTTATATCAGTGCTGAACAACACTGAGCTGCTTGCCGCTGTTACTCACAGCAGATCACAGAACTGTCAGAAGTCTGAACTCTGTTTATATCAGTGCTGAACAACACTGAGCTGCTTGCCGCTGTTACTCACAGCAGATCACAGAACTGTCAGAAGTCTGAACTCTGTTTATATCAGTGCTGAACAACACTGAGCTGCTTGCCGCTGTTACTCACAGCAGATCACAGAACTGTCAGAAGTCTGAACTCTGTTTATATCAGTGCTGAACAACACTGAGCTGCTTGCCGCTGTTACTCACAGCAGATCACAGAACTGTCAGAAGTCTGAACTCTGTTTATATCAGTGCTGAACAACACTGAGCTGCTTGCCGCTGTTACTCACAGCAGATCACAGAACTGTCAGAAGTCTGAACTCTGTTTATATCAGTGCTGAACAACACTGAGCTGTGCCTGCTGTTACTCACAGCAGATCACAGAACTGTCAAGAAGTCTGAACTCTGTTTATATCAGTGCTGAACAACACTGAGCTGCTTGCCGCTGTTACTCACAGCAGATCACAGAACTGTCAGAAGTCTGAACTCTGTTTATATCAGTGCTGAACAACACTGAGCTGCTTGCCGTTTACTACTCACACAGATCACAGAACTGTCAGAAGTCTGAACTCTGCTTATATCAGTGCTGAACAACACTGAGCTGCTTGCCGCTGTTACTCACAGCAGATCACAGAACTGTCAGAAGTCTGAACTCTGTTTATATCAGTGCTGAACAACACTCATGGTGTGATGGTGTGTAAGGTGTTGTAAGCTGTGGTATGGTGGGGCAATCTTATTCTACTGAATATGTTATTGGGCTTAACATCTGATGCCTTCATAACATCTGATGCCCTCATAACATCTGATGCCCTCATAACATCTGATGCCCTCATAACATCTGATGCCTTCATAACATCTGATGCCTTCATAACATCTGATGCCCTCATAACATCTGATGCCTTCATTATATTTAGTTTATTTTCCAGTTTAGAACAACACCAGCATACACATGAGCCTCAGCTCGGACGTTATCAGACGGCCTCAGCTCGGACGTTCTACAGGCCTCAGCTCGAGGCGTTATCAGACGGCCTCAGCTCGACGTTATCAGACGGCCTCAGCTCGGTAAGCCGACGTTATCTGACGGCCTCAGCTCGGACGTTATCAGACGGCCCCAGCTCGAAAGACGGCCCAGCTCGACGTTATCAGAATCGACGTTATCAGACGGCTCAGCTCGAGTAGTCGGCTATCGGACGGCCTCAGCTCGACGTTATCAGGGCCACGGGCCTTAGCTGGCGCTATCAGACGGCCTCAGTACCTGATATATCAGACGGCCTCAGCTCGAGGCGTTATCACCCAGCCGCCTATCAGACGTTATCTGACGGCCTCAGCTCGGAGTACCTGACGGCCTCAGCTCGACGTTATCAGACGGCCTCAGCTCGGGGGTTACTCAGCTCGATTATCGCCACGGCGTTATCAGACGCCTCAGCGGACGCTATCAGACGGCCTCAGCTCGAACCGGACCGCCTCAGCTCCGGGACGTTATCGACGCCTCAACCCGCCTCAGCTCGACGCTACCTGACGGCCTCAGCTCGAACACCGACGGCCTCAGTCGGGCTAATCAGACGGCCTCAGCTCGGACGTTATCAGACAAAAAAAAAAACCGCCTCAGTCCGACGTTATCTGACGGCCTCAGCTCGGACGTTACCTGGCCCGCCCCGGCCGGACGTTATCAGACGGCCTCAGCTCGGACGTTATCAGACGGCCTCAGCTCGGACGTTATCTGACGGCCTCAGCTCGGACGTTACCTGACGGCCTCAGCTCGGACGTTATCAGACGGCCCCCAGCTCGACGTTATCAGACGGCCTCAGCTCGGACGTTATCAGACGGCCTCGGCCGGACGTTCGACGCTCAGCTCGGACGTTATCAGACGGCCTCAGCTCGGACGTTATCTGACGGCCTCAGCTCGGACGTTATCAGACGGCCTCAGCTCGGACGTTATCAGACGCAGCGCTCGTGTGGCTGTAACGCGGGCATCTCACCGTCACTCACCGCGTGAAGGCGAAGTACATGAGGCTGAGGACGGTGCCCGTCAGCAGGGTGATGGTGTGCGGCTTGTAGAAGAAGTCGATGGTGATGTCCTCCACCTGCTGCTCGTTCATCATGCGGAAGTGCGTCCCGTACCCGACATCATGTTTACCGAGAGTCCGACATCCGTCCGCGGACGCCATGACAGCCGCGCGATCGACTGTAAACGCGCTGCTGACGTCACCGACGGTCCCGCATTAACAGACGCGCGGCGGCGCGAGCGCGTCACCGGACAACAAGCGGCGCGTCGCGGCGCGGCGAAAGATGGCAGCCGCTGCGTGAGGAGTGACGCGCGGCGCTACGGAGAGCCGGTGCGGTCAAACCAAGACCCAAAAACTGATCCCAGACAGCACCTGATGTCTGATGTATGAATATATATCATCATATTAATGTTAATATATATAAATATATTAAATATGAGTTATTCTCCTGTAAGTGAATGTGTCGTTCATACTGAGTGTAGATAGATTAGATTAACTATAACATTAGATTAATAAAATTAGATTAACTATAACATTAGATTAATAAAATTAGATTAACTATAACATTAGATTAATAAGATTAGATTAAAAAAAAAAAAAAAAAAAAAAAAAAAAAAAAAAAAAAAAAAAAAAAAAAAAAAAAAAAAAAAAACAACAAAAAAAAAAAAAAAAAAAAAAAAAAAAAAAAAAAAAAAAAATATAACATTAGATTTGGTTTCTCTAAATGTTTCATGTGGCTGGAGGGATTATTATAAAACTGACACGGAGTCATGCAGCCGAGCTCTGAATGTGTTTTCAGCCCGATTATAATTCAATCACTTATTTCATTTGATATAATGCGTGATACAAACTATTCTTAATAACAAAAACAATTATACACCATCATTATAACTATTGTTTACGCTCCATATCTTAAACAAGAATGAAAATCTTTTAAAGGATAAATATTCAGTTTCATAACATATGCTCTACAGATTTTGTAATATCCTGAGAAATCAGCTGGGACTGGCCAGGTCATCATCTCTCCAGCAGTACCTGCTCAGACATCTTGTTTGATGGTGATCAGGGGCTGTAATAAAATAAAGAGTTTTGTGAATTTTTAATGATAAATATGTATTTGTTTTCTTTTTGAGCAGAATCAGACTTACCAGAGTATTAAAATGAGGTCTGCACACGGCTTTACTCATCCAGTATATCAGAACAAGAGCGAGAACAAACTCAAAGCTACACAAAACACACACCAAAACTTGCAGCCCAGTAAACATGTTCTGCTGGGACATAAACAGATGAAATGTGTTCACATTCACATCACTGTGATCAATAAACATCAATTTATATGTGCATGTGTGCTGGATAACCAAATACTGTACCCTTGACTCTTCATTTCCTGATGAACTAATCGGCTGTAATATGAAAAGTAAATCAAGTAAACATGTACAGCTGAGAAACGTTTATAAGTTATTTATGGTTATGGTGAAGAATTATTAATTACCTCTTGCAACAGGCAAATAACAAAAGCAATAACAGCCCAGAAAAGACTTATAATGTTGAATATGAAGGACAGTTTGACCTTTCAGACAGAGAACAAGAATGAAAAGCAGTTAATTCAGTGTTTCTCAGTAATAAACAGTATCTGTGTTGTGAACACTCACCACAGGCATGAACGGCGAGTTTCCAGCAGCTAAGGTCAGAATGCCACTAACAATAAACTACAAGAAACAGAGAAGTGGCAAAAGTGTCTGACACGCCAGTGTTATAATACATGTGAATTCTGCTCGATCCAATCTCAAGTGCATCAGAGATGCAAGTACAGACAGATTATTATTATTGTGGAGATGATTATTTGTGCTGTGTTGGGGATGAGATTGTTCTCACCAGGACACTGGGCATACTGTAGATTAAATGAAACAGTTCACGTTCAAGTGCGATGAGAACACCAACACAGAAAACAAACACTCCAATGCTGAGCTGTGCTGCCTGAAACACAAAGAGCTTCTGAATAAACATCCCATATAACCTGTAATCCAAACATCTGACACCACTGGCTAGAGTTTACATTTTATTCCCATCATTCTGCTGATAAAAAAGCAATTTGATTCTCACTGTACTGTTTACAGAGGAACTCTGCTTTGAAATGTTGGGTGCCGTACCCCAAGTTCCTTTGGTCGTCCTTTGAGAAAAACCTTGTAAGCATCTTTGAAGACGCAGGTGAATTTCTCTGGCATCAGCTGCCCTTCTCCAACATTCCGGATGTTTCCCAGCGGGATGGTGATGACCATACAGTCATCAGGTTTAAATGTGTAACGCATTTAATTAAAACACACTGTTGACAGGATGAGAAATAGGTAAGGTTACTTCATTCAGCGGTCATTCAGACAAAAACAGCTCTGGTATTACATCTAGAAAATAAAAGATTTAGACAGATATTATAATATATTAACACTGGTGATGGGAGTGTATATTGGGTTTGTTTGAGTTGTAATAAACTGTCGCATCTAGTTGACATCATTTCTGAAAAGTGTGTTTTGGGGGCACACAGAACATGTGGAGGATTAAATAATAATCTAAATTATTTAAAGTGTTAACTGTATCATACATTAACCATATTAATCATCAAAGTTTATTGTTGCAGTTTCACAAATTGATTACATAACTCCATCACAAATTAACTACATTTAAGAAATATTTTATAAAATGGAAAAGGTTTTTTAATTTAATTTAATTAATTTAAAGATTAATTAATATTAAAATGAAAAGAACAAAAGAAATGTAAATGTAATCAACAACAACATGTAAATGTAAATGATTTGAAAAACTAATACAAACATGGACATCAAATATGTCAGACTCCAGTATTAGTGGCATAAATGTCTTACCTGCTGGATTAATATCTGTGTAAAGTTGAGTCTGCAATTGTAGAAGTTTCTTTGAGAATAGCAGCTCAGATCGCCGTCCTCATCACAGATTCTCACAAGCTTCCTATTTTTTGGCCAACCACATGAAAGTGGGGCTTGTTGTGTACCAGAAACATGCAGATGACTGATGAAGCTCAATCTTTATAATACGGAAGACAGACTCTGCTGGTAAGACACTTGTAAGGTGATATGCAAGCTTATTTGGATATATTGAAACTATTTAAATGTGCTGTAGGACTATATTCCAGTTACATTTAATTCCAGCATTAGCAGTGCTAATGAAATGATACGTTCTTTGTAGAACTGCAGAGACACTTTTGTACAGAGAACAATTTGTAATCAGTGTGTATTTATAATCATGTGATGTATTTATAGTCACTTTATCCAGTTTGTGTTTTACAGTTTAAATTTTCCTATCATTTGATTTCTTGGATTACAAAATCTATTTAAAACAATATGGTTGTATTTGTTAACATTAGTAAATGCATAAGCTAACATGAAATAACAATGAGCAACAACAGTTTTTCAACATTTATTATTCTTTGTTAATGTTAGTTAATGCCAATATAATTCTTCATGTTAGTTAATTGGGTATTAACTAGTGTTAACAGATATGACATTTGATTTAAAAAATGTAAATGCTGAAATTAACATTAACTAAAACTAATAAATGTTGTAGAAGTATTGCTTATTGCTATATACATTAACTAATATTAACAAATACAGCCATATTGTAAAGTGTTCCTAAAAAAGACATGCAACCACACAATTTCTTCTGAAATAAATGTCAACATAAAACTGTGGAAACTGTTGTCTTTAGACGTATTGGGGAAATGAAAGCTAATCTATATCATCTGTTCTAGTTTTCTCTGCTTTGTGTGAACTTCAGGAAATCATTCAGAATTCATCACTCGTGCAGATGGCGAAGGCAGATATAGAGATGGACATTCATCATCATGGGGATTCTGCAGATGAAACTGATGCAGATAATCGTCCTCTGATCAAAAATTACCGCGCCAGTGAACCTCTGCCTGGAAAAGTGCCTGCACTGCACAACTTTCTGAGGAAGGGACCTGCCACCTGTGCGGTACTCACTATAACACTCTACAACAGACTACACTTTCCAAACTCACTTGTAGTTGTGCTGTCAGGAAACAAACAGGCCAGACTGTGAATGTTTCTCTGTCTCTTCAGGCTCTTCAGGCCTCCAGTGGAATCTTGAGCTTTGGAATCGGAGTCGTGTTTGCCGCATCATTTCAGATCAATCATTACCTGCTGACCTTACTCAGAGTTCCCATCATTACTGGAATACTGGTAAGCTGAAGTTAATCATCTTAAAGGGACAGTTTACACAAAAATTAAAATTCATCCATCATTTACTTTCTTTCATATAATTTCAAACACAACAGAAGATATTTTGAGAAATGTCTCAGTGGTTTTGTGTTCGTACAATGGAAGTCAATAGGTGCCACTGATGTTAAGTTACCTATATTATAGATGCTGAAAATCATTTAATAAATAAATCAAATATTCAATTTATTTATGTTTTTCCTTGATGCAACCACATGAAAAACACAAATCTGTTTTAAAATGGTTCTTTTCAGTTCATTTTCACAGGACTTTTGTCTAATCTTCTGCAAAAGCACCCAGAACTCCTAAAAGTTAGTGACTCAATAAATAAATATACATACTGATAATAATACATACAAATACATTCAAATATACATTTTTGGTAGATCCCTGGAAGTAACGATCAGTTGTGTTTGTTTTCCAGACTTGCTTCTATGCCAATATTGGAAGTTTGGCTGTTTCTGGGATTGGAGTTATACTCCTAACAGTTGATCTTGGTTCTGCTGATAATAATAAAATCCAGTTCAAGGTAATTTGAATTACTATGAATTATTTCACTACTGTTTAAAGTACTGTTACTGTTTACAGTAACTGTTATTGTTTAAAATTTCAGGCACACAATTAATAGTCGATTAATAGTCTTAAACAATTTAAATGATTAATAGTCTTTTACAATTGTTGCTTGTCAGACTGTATGAACATGACCCCAGCTGTAAGTCATGCCATAATGTGTGATATCAGTTATCATTAATGTCACACTGCACGATAGTCAAGACCCACGCAAGACAAACTCGTCTGTTTTGTATGTTTTCAAGACGTGACATGTTTGGTGATATAAGCCACATACATACACATGCAGATTAGAAAAGGTGGTTACAACCAAAACGTTAATTTTGATCTGTGCACCTATAGGTTTTTTATTTAAGAGAAGCCACATTGTAGGACTGTGCCTCATCATTTCTGAAGTTCCGCCAGAACGTTATCAGAGCAAAAATCTGATTGCAAAGGTCATTAATCAGCTGTTGGTGAACAGGTCAAACTAACAGTGGGCTACACATTTGGCCTAGGATTACAGGAATCTTTTAGGATTTTCAAAATTTGTTTCAGACAGCCACATCGTGGACAGAATACAGTACACTGTGTGCTCGTCTTAACTACCAATCTACCAGTGTTTTTAATTATGTATTATTTGATTTAAATTTTATTGTATTATTTCAATAAACAAAAATAGTTTTTCACCTTAAAATCAAAAAGAAAAATGTATATATTAAATGAAGTACATTTTTAGAGCCTTATAATTTTAACAATATTAGGATGAAACATTGTAAATGTAAAAAATAGGCTTAATTAAAAAATTTTAAATTAATAAATATCACATATATTTTAGTTTAATTTCTGAGTAAATATAACCTAGATGTGTTCTTAAAGGACCAGACAATATTCATTTATCATCATATGTATATACACAACGTGTGTGTTTGTGTGTGTGTTGTGCAGATGGAGATTCTGGTGTTGTGTGTGACTGTGATGGACATCATCATCGCTGCAATTCTGATATTCTGGATTTATAAAGAGAAGAAGAATCTTAAACTGAATCTTCTGCATTGAGCCTGTCAGATGTGACTGCAGCTGTCTGCCGCTCTGACATGAGAACATCTTCTGTGGTTTCTGAATGTTTCCACGCTCATTCAGACCTTCACTGCAGGTTTTACAGACGTTAGAAATAAAAGGAGAAATATCTTTAAGAGCAGATGCTGAAAGAAACAACTCATTTCTCAAATGCTTTTTCTAAAAACTTTAAATCATCTAAAAGAAGAATGTTCTTGTCTCATGACAGCTTTACTGGAGGTGGCTGACATTTTCTGTGATGTCATGGCTCAAAATATTTTAATTTATATTTGTTAATCAAATATTAACATAGTATTATATCATCCTATTAATATTAATCATCCTATTAAATAATATTTAATTATATGAACTGTGTCTAAGAGAAAGATTTACATACCCACAGACATGGATGAGTAGTTCTGATCAATATCATGACCTCAGCCAATGAATTGTTGTAGCTTATTTTACTTAAAATACATCTGTAATAAAAATGACAGATTTTCACAAAACGTGGATGAAAAAGGTTAAACTGGTTTATGAACCCAGTGTTTTTTTGGAATTTGTTATATTGTGTTTGAACATTCTCATTACCTGTAAAGAGAGACATTACATTTCTGTACATCTGTTACCTTTTTGCATTGCACTGAATATGTCATTTTTAATTGTATTTTTGTAATAGTTCGCAATAAATGCCAGAATTTATATGCTGTTTTTAGTTTTTTTAATTGTCATACAATAACATTGGACTTGATGATCAATACAAATGTTATCTTTAATAGATTTTATTAGTAGTGCCAGAACTCTGATCATCTACTGTTTGTACAAATCAGCAATACTGTAGAAACAACAGAGGTGGAAAAAGCCATCATCAGATGTGAAAACAGCAAAGTTCTCTGTTCCACTGGATGAATATGAGTCTGTCACATGACTCATGCTTATTAGCTCCACCCATCCAAACACGCTTCCAACATCCGTCAATGGATCATCAAAGCTTTAAAGAGCAGAAAATGATTATTAGAACAGACTCGCAGCTGCTTCTGTATTGTGACGCATACACACTGCTCTACTGCTGGCTGCTGCAGCATGCTTCTAATGCAGTATCAGACTGTATCAGCGCTCTGGTCAGGTGATCACCACTGTCTGCACTCATTAGTGCACTCATTAGTGCTCTTCTCATCACTGCATGAAGTCTGCTGCAGTCCCAGAAGTGCCTCACAAGATCCTGTGAGACTCACTCAATATTCATGTTTGCTCGAATGCTGCCCAGTAAATCATACATGCTAATTGTTGGCAGCTAATTCAGTGCATATGACTGCATGATATCAGCTGCATGATATTTGTGAATGACTGATTTACTACATAATGAACATCATAGGTCATAATAATGATTTTGCCATCTTTCTATAGAACACACAGTGTCATGTAAAGGTGAAGTTAAATGACACAAGCAGTCGCTTGTTCGACTGTGAGAATATTTACTGAGACAGACTGAACAGTACCGGGCTGCACACATGCAGTGTGGTGCCTGTCATCACAGATGGAGTAGCTTGTCATTTTAAAGGAATATGAGCGGCTGTTTCACTGTAATGTCTGTGTATGTTCAAGTGTTCAAGTTCAAGTGGAGTTTATTGTCATTTCAACCATATACAAGTACATAGTGAAACGAAACAACGTTTTTCCAGGATCAAGGTGCTACATAAACACAAAACAACACAGTGTGACACGCTGTTGATTTTAGCTCAGTTGTGTCAGAAATAAGAGTTTACAGAAAACAGTTTTCACTTAAAAAAGTGTTTTAACAAAAATATCAGCTTTACATACACATTGTGTGTACAGCATGACTGTAAACATTTTTGTTTATACACATGAAGATTTGTTAAACAGACAGTTCACCTCAAAATAACATTTTTTCCATCATTTATTCACCCTTCTGTGAAACATAAAGGAAGATATTCTGGGTGAACTATCCTTTAATTGTGTCACAAATGCAGCACACAGACATCAGGGTGACATTAACATTCCTTAACATTAACATCAGTATTCCTTTGGGCCCAACAAACACATCAGGATTCCCTCAGAAGACATCAGGTCACATCTCATCACTGATCTAAACCTTCCCTGATGTAAACACTTCTCCACAGAGCTATTAACCTGCTTGATATATTTGTGTGTGATGCTCAGTGTGATGGACAAAGTTGAGCAAGAGTGACGCAGCGCTCAGCCTGTCACATCAAGCAGAACCAGAACTTACAGCCGTGATGAAGCTGCTGGGATTAGGCTCCTGCTGTCTGTGGAAGAGACTTTGGGTGGAGATGGAGAGGGTGTTGGAGAGAAGAGACAGGACCCTGCATCACTGTCGTAAATCTGCGTGACGATGGCAGGGTGACGCTGGACCGTGATGGAGCTCAGATCACTGACACAGTCACTGCAGTGAGACTGTCTGTTTTCTCTGAGACTACAGATGGAAATTACATTAACATCCACAGTCACAGTTCAACCCCAGCAGATGGTTTACTTTCTGAACAAAACCCCAGAATAACATCTGACGGTTCAAGAAAATAGTTGGTATTTATGTCAGAAACATTTACTTCTGTGAAACACAAAAGGTGATGTTACACAAACTCAGCATTCACCTTCATGGTACAGAAACAGATGCAGTGAAGATGAACCTCCTGTGTGACCTCTGCTTTTGTGCTCTGCTGAAGAACACACGAGGATGTGTACATTTATTTATAATATAATGATAATACAACAGTATTGTGTCATTGTGTGTTTATTGTATTCTCTGGTTGCTCACACACACTTCTGACCCCTCTGGTGTGTGTATAGACTTTCCATTGCCTACCATAACAAACAAACCCTATCAGGGTGAGAGAGGCCCACTTCCTGTTTTACACTTCCTGTCTCAACTGCTGCTGTTTGCACAGTAGTTCTGCCCACCACACAAACTATTGGCTTTTTCAGACACTGAACTGCTGTTGAATTTAGATTACCCACAGGACACTAAATATCAAGAACCACAAACATATTCACCCTAAAAACACCCCATCAAAAACATGTCCATATCTCTCACCAAAATCAAAACAAAGTCAAAACTGGCTGAAATTCTAAATTAGCTTCTTTATTATTGCTACTTTGTCTAAAAATAATGGGAAAGTTAAAAGCCAACCTTAAAGACGATAATCAGCTGCTAACTGCCCCCTGTGGGATTAATGAGGTTGTAAACTAAGGATCAGGATTGGGGTTAGTGACTCAGGCATTCAGAGGAGCTCCAGACAGACTCACTAATGAATGGCTGAGCAGCAGAATCTTGCTCCATTTCATCCTCCTCAATGCAGTTGTACGGCCAGTGAGTGAGAGAGGGGCCACCAGGCTGCGGGTGAGAGGGGCTGGTGAGCAGCGAGTAAGCGGGGTACAGGTGCAGGTTCACAGAACCCAGTAGGGAGGATGAAGACTGGCTGCTGGAGGATGAGGAGCTGCTGCTGGAGATGGTGGAGTGAGGTCTCTTGAATGGTGTCGTGTGGTCAAACGGTGACACCGCTACAGACGCTTGTACCCTTGACTCTGCAAGCAGAAATTATAGATCAATGACCAGAGGAAGATCACCATAGCAACTGAGTGAGAAAGACAAGAAGGAAAAACTCTGCCTTGAAAATGCTTGAAAATGTCCTGTTCACTTCCTGTTGGGCCTGTTTGTTATTAAATGTCAGTCAAACTGTTCAAATTTCAAACAAAATTGTTTCTTGTGTAACCATCAAATTTTACTACATGTGAGAGAATTAAAGTGATTTGATTCTGAGCTCAGCAAAATGACATGATGTAATCTGCGGGATTGTGTGTCAGCTGACAGACATTCATCATGTCTGATGCGTGAGGTTCCAAAGCTGAAGATGTTCTCACAATGACACAAGACACGAGTCGTAACTTGACTTTGACATTGTAAAGCAAATTAACACATACAACAAGCCAAAATATAAGCGCAGGTCCATTCTGCAGACAGCTGAGTTTTTTGAGGTCATCTCACCTCAGGGGCTTGTGAAGATGAAACGCTACGGCATGATGTGTTTTCTCTCTGATCAGAACCACATGCCTCCACACAGATTATTAACATTAAACACGCCGGATCTACAACTCTACCTCACATCACATTTGTCCATTAATAATCATCTATTCATTGTAGATGATGCTTTCTCATGCTAATAAACAGAGCAGAGCATGTGAAACAGTACAAGTCGTCTCACCTGACCCTTTCACACTGTAGTCCACAGCCCGATCACTGATGGCAGAGTCACTGGGTTTGATGTCCATGAACGTCTTACTTCCAATCCCCATGGAAACCATCTCCTGCATTCGCAACTCTGATATTTCAAAAACAGCACATAGAGGTGTGAGAAGCTGTGTTGTACTGTAGTTATTTGAATATATATATCGCTCAGCTCTGAGAAACAGACCGTCTGACCACTGCTGCATAAGGCTTGTCTCCACAGGATTTTGCCGATCACAGTGGTCCACATGACTTTCACATCTGCAGAACTGGCCTGCAGAATGAAAGTGTTCTGAGATTTCCTGCAACGGAACCAGATCTCAAAGCGCAGCCCACTGCTAAGAGGAATGATCTCTCTTAGATCAGAGAGATCATTGATCTCTCAGGAATGATCTCTCTGAGATCATTCCGATCTCAGCAGTCTGAGAGGATACAGAAGAAACTTTAACCTTACACCTGACAGGAGGAATATTGTTTTTCAAAGCTGGTTGTTCTGTACCTTGTTCTTACCTGAAGGACTGTTTGTAGATGTCATATCCTCCCTCCGTCTTTTTGGTCTTGCTGAAGAGGATGAGGTCTTCGAACAGGAAGATGTGGCGAAGGTATTTCTTGCGTCTGCACCACACAATGAACTCATCTTGGCATCTAAGCTGACCCTGTTCCTTCAGATTCACCTGAGAAATCAAGGTCTTTTAGCAAAAACAGATCTATGGTGCTTTCAAAGCAGTGTAGGCAGTTTTTTCCAGAAACATTTTTTGTTATCCTGTTTGAAAGTCTCTTCACATTCTGATAACAATCACTAAGTAAAGTGTCTATATACATTTATATAAATATATATCTTCTGTGGAAGGTGCAGGACCATAAAATGTTTGTCCAGTCATCGGTCTGAATGCAATGACAGGATGTCCTACTTGTCTGTCAATCTCTGTATGTGTTCATGTGCTGGAGGAGGCGTGGCTTTGGAGAGAACTCTGGAAGGAGGGTGGGATCTTATGCTAGCTTGCTATCACTGGCCTCTATAAAACTGCCTATCCTACCTTTAAAAGATGATGCCTGGGGAGGTAAATAAGTATGTTTTGGAACACAGTTTTTGTTTTAGCAATAGAAGTTGTCAACAGCTAATCAAACTGCTAATGAAAGTTGTTTCACATGGCATACAGCTACAGTAATAGTAAGATCACTTGTGTCACCTTTGGCAAACCAGTTACACATACTTCATACATCAGCCAGCTCCTGCTCCTGCCCACACTCTTTAATGAGATCCTTCAGCAGCAGAGCGTATTTACTCTTCAGCAGGTAAGACACCAGGTCCATCTTATCACCCAACTCCACCTGCTTCTTCTGATGGGAGAGAAACATTCAGCAAGTGTGATCTTCACAGTCGTAACGTGATGGAGGAGAAAAGACGTGGTTCACCTTGAAGAAACGGTTTCCATGGCTTGTTAGCAGAGTGTCTGAGCGGGGCTTGTTTTTGCTGTATAGCGCATACATTCCAAACTGTTCCTCCTTCCAGAAAAACAAGAATGAAGATATACTTTCACTTTTAGAGACGGGAGGTCTGAACCTAGTACAGGCTAAACCTAACCCTTACACAAAGTTTTGGTTTTAATTTTTTTTTTTTAATAAAAACACTATTTAGTACATTTTGTAAGCCATTTGCTTCATGAGGACACAAGAAGTGGCAATGTTTACATTGTTATACACGTCATTACACACATTTGTGTCCTCATAAACCACATATACCGGTACACACATATATACACAAATTTCATATTTGTATTTATATATTTGCATTTTGAAGTAGATGTAATCACTCACATGTCTCAAAAAAAAGCTGCTGGCAGATGGGGGTGAGTGGGCACAGCTCTCCAGATCCTTCAGGAAATATAGACTGTGAAAGTCACACAGCTTCTCCAAATTCCCAAAAATGATGCTGCGCTTCCCTCTCAGGTCCTGAGGCAGGTCCAGGCACTCCATCTCAGGGAAGTAGTTCTCCATGGTGTATCTGAGAGACCAGACGTATTCTCTCTGTGTGGAGATCATCTCATCCATGATGTGCTGAATTTTGCTGCTGTGTCTCTTGACGTCCCCATTGCTGTGTCTGCTGTGAACTCTGGAAGGTGAGGACATACTGATGGATGGACAGATGGATGGATGGACAGAGAGACAGACAGTTACTCACTGGTACTGTAAAGTCTCTCTCGACTTTCACTGCTGCATCTTTGTCCACAAGGAAAAAAACTGAGTAAAGTGCATTTGGTAGAGATGACCAGACTGGAGTGAACCTCACACCCCTCTACTCTCATATCTGCACTGTAGAGTCTGCCGGTTGGAGACAAGCTCATACTGATATTTCAAGCCCTGAGACCAGACTTTTCTTTAAATACTACTACTGCAAATACTACAGCACAACTACTTTCTCTATGTAGCCACTATCTACAGACACACGTCTGATCTTTTAATATCCACCTGTTTAAAACAGGGCAAAGCAATAAGCAGGTTGAACCCAGCATGTGACAAAACACCTTGCATCTTTTCTGAATGCCTACCTAGAGGAGATTAAAAGCCTGGAAACATGGTGTCAGACCGACAATCTCCTCCTGAATGGCAGCAAGACAAAGGAGTTGATAGTGGACTTCAGCACGAAGCAGGTGAGGAACTACCGGCCCCTCACAATCAATGGGAGTCCAGTGAAGAAAGTGAAAGTTTCTGGTATCTAGGTGTTCACATCACCTTTTACACCTGCACCATCAAGAGCATCCTGACGGGAAGCATCACAACCTGGTTTAGGAACTGCACCAAGCAGGACAGGCGAACTCTTCAGAGGGTGGTGCGATCAGCCAAACGTACCATCTGTATGTAACTCCCTGACCTGGAGAGTATCTACAGCAAAAGGTGCTGGACCAAGGCCAGGAAGATAGTGAAGGACCTCAGTCATCCCAACAACGGACTCTTTTCTCTGTTGTGGTCAGGGAAGTGCTTTCTCTCCTTGAAAGCGAACACCGAGAGAATGAGGAGGAGCTTCTTTCCACAGGCCATCCGGACTCTCAACCAGAACACACAGCACTCTGACTCCTTCTGGTTTCACATACAACTATTCGGACACTTAAAACACAATACATGCACACACGCACGCACATCTGCACTTTACAAACCTCCATCATAAACTGTAAAAAGTTAATCCTTCACACTTGTATTTATTCACACTCGGTACATCTTACACATTCTACATCTTATATTTATATATTACTGTTTTAAAATCCTGTACATTTTTATATTTTCTCATTCTGGACACTTAAATTGTATATCTGTGTATTTTTATCCTTTTCTTTTTCTTTTTTATATATATATATTTTTTATATTATATATATTATTTTAACACGACAGAGTAATTAATTATTTGTAAACTACAAAGCGGGACATTCGTGCAATACATTTCACTGCATGTTGTACTGTGTATGATTATGTATGTGACAAATAAAATTAGATTTTTGAATGCTTCTGTGTGTATCCTGAACAGTCAGGGGAAATCAGCAAGAATGAACTATGACTGCTGATATTCTTTTTTTGTTTATTTGTGAATAAATCTATAGAATAATTTTAAGCGTGTTTGCATAAATACACAACTGAAAGCTCTTTGTACTGGTCGACTGTGTTACCTGGGGGCAGCTGTGGCGTAATGGTTAGAGAGTCAGACTTATAATCCAAAGGTCACAGGTCTGATTCTCTATGCTGATAGGAAACAACTGAGGTGCCCTAGAGCAAGTCACCTTTTTACATACTGCTACTAATGTGTGTGTGCTCTAACTGGATGAGTGGAAAAGTATGGGTCACCATACTTAACCTGCACATCTGTTCTTCTAACCTGAAAGTGAGACAGGCCAGAGAACAGTGTGGAAGCTGCAGACTGCTTTCAGCTGTTCACAAGAACCATCAAACCTAGATCTCAGTTCTCCTGCCTGGCAAAACACATTTTTGTATTTCAATTAACTTCATCTATCACAATAAAGGATCGTAACACAACAGTTTGGTTTAATGTGGTGGACTAAGAGCAAAGAGCCATTTAGTGAGCAAGCGAGTTTCATCATAATACAGAGAATCACAGACACAGCAGCACAGGAAGTCAGACTCTGTTTCACGCAGCTGCAGCGGGCGTGTGAATGCATTTCTGCAAACACTGTGAATGCAAAACCCTGGCTTACAAATGTCATCATATAGAGTGTACTCATATTATTACAAAAACAAGAGACTCAATTTCATGACCTTGACATATAAAGAAAGTCATGTTTTTGAATGTAAAACTGTTCACTCCCCAACGCTGCATTTCCTGTGTGAACCTGAACTCAAAAAAACCTGAGCTCAAAAAAAACTTCAAACTATTTTAAAGCAGTGTGGGGAAGCAACTTTGAAACTACAGATACTAATTTTAAATGTGGTCAGCTACACTGCACACTACTGAGAAATCATCTAATCTAATTTAGAACCGTATCACATTGAGTCACATGTGAACATAAAAAATAGAATGAGAACAAGGACAAAAATTTTGGATAAACATAGTCCACATAACTGATGCACTGCATTTCAAAACCTACAGATTTATTAACTGAAAAAATTGCTCCAGCCTCAAAGTCATTGTCTGAACAAAGTGTTAGCTCTACCTCAGCTGGGCTTGGTGATGGAACAGGTATTATGTAGATGGTTTAAGTCTCTCTCAGTACAGCCAGAGGACAGTGATTCCTATTATGACTGAGGCAAACCATCTGGATGGGAGAGTTAGAGGCTCGGGGAACTGAGCAGGTACTGGCCACACTGATCCTCCCTCAGAAAGTCATCAGATCCTCTGTGGCTTCCTGCCACTCTGATTTTCGTGTGAGAACGTCGGCAGGAGAGTCGAGGGAACACAGACTCTTTCAGAGGGAAATTTACTTATCTCACTGTGTGTTTTTATTAGACTGAGAGGAAAATAACACACAGAAAAACACTAATACAAGTATGAGGTAGTTAAAGACTGATACAGTACAACTGATACAGAATCAGTGATATTTTACTGTGTGATGTTTATCAGCATGACACAACTGATATCACAACAGAAAGACAAAAAGCATTAAGGTCACTTATTACAGCTGGCTATCGGTTTTCACAGGAAATGTCACTGGTCCAAACATCTGTACCACATTACTGTTCAATAAGCACTGCCCTGACCCTACACTTTAAACTACTTTACTAGTACTAGTATCTGTTTAAATATATAACTGTTTACTTATATAAACTATTTAACTGTAACTATTTAATTCATATATATTGTAGTATATTGTAGTGAGTGAAAGACCAATGTGTGTTTATCAGTGATCAATTATAACTTGTAGCTTTGTCATGTTGCGCCTGCACAGGACACAGTGTGAGTTATGCATCTGTTTACTGCACACACACTCACACATACAATCACACACACACACTCTCTCACACACACAATCACACACACACTCTCACACACACACACAATCACACACACACTCTCACACACACACACAATCACACACACACACTCTCACACACACACAATCACACACACACTCTCACACACACACACACACACACACACAATCACACACACCTCACACACACACACAACTCTACACACACACATCACACACACACTCTGTCACACACACACACACACACACACAACACACACAATCACACACACACACTCACACACAATCACACACACACACTCACACACACAAACACACACAATCACACACACACACTCACACACACACACAATCACACACACACACACTCTCACACACACACACTCACACATACAATCACACACACACAATCACACACACACACTCTCACACACACACAATCACACACACACTCTCTCTCTCACACACACACACACAAACACACACAATCACACACACACACTCACACACACACACAATCACACACACACACTCTCACACACACACACTCACACATACAATCACACACACACAATCACACACACACACACACACACACACAAACACACACAATCACACACACACACTCACATACAATCACACACACACTCACACACACACACACACAATCACACACACACACAATCACACACACACACTCTCACATACAATCACACACACACTCACACACACACACACACACAATCACACACACACACAATCACACACACTCACACACAACCACACACACACACACTCTCACACACACAATCACACACACTCTCACACACAATCACACACTCTCACACACACACACTCTCTCTCACACACACAATCACACACTCACACACACACACACACAATCACACACACACACTCTCACACACACACAATCACACACACACTCTCTCTCTCACACACACAGACACACACACACAAACACACACAATCACACACACACACTCTCACATACAATCACACACACACACTCACACACACACACAAACACACACAATCACACACACATACAATCACATACAATCACACACACACACTCACACACACACACAATCACACACACACTCTCTCACACACACACACACTCACACACAAACACACACAATCACACACACACACACACACAATCACACACACACACTCACACACACACACAATCACACACACTCACACACAATCACACACACACACTCTCACACACACTCCTGACCTGAAGTGTTACAGTGAGGGTAAAGCAGTCTTTCTTTTAAACCTTCAATAGCAGGAAGAGCTAAACAAAACAGCACAGTCTCCTGGTGTAATATTGTGCTTTTGGAGTGCAGAACTGCACATCACAACAACAAGATGGGGAAAAACTTCCATAACTACACCCGTGAGGGGTGAGGCCATGCCTGTCACTGACACATTCCAAAACACACCCACATTATCAGCACCCACACAGACAGTCACAAGCCATAACATCATAACATCTCCTCCAATGATCTGCACACAGACCAGCATTTCGGGCTGTACAATATGATAAGGGGAGCTTGTTCTGTTTTGTCAGCTTGAGGGAATGTGCATTAATCTGAAGGGAAAAGGTTTTGGTTAATGATATTTTGTAGTGATCAGACCCGTGGCCTTGTGGTTAGGCACGTGGGTTCAACCCTCGGGTGCTCATGCTAGAGATCTAGGTTTAAGTGCATTTTAAAAATCACATTTCCTCACAATAACCGACTGCAGAAAACCCAATGAAACTCTTTTTGTGTGGACAAATTTTAAAAACCTTAGCTTTTAAGATACCTGAGTTCTCTTTGTTGCTCTGTTTCTCAATGCCAGGGAAAGCTGCTTCCAGGTCCAGATTTTCAAAATGGAATGCATAACCATTCATAATTTTTTTTTGGAAGGCCACTGCTGGATCCTCCAGAAGAGGAGCATGCCAGGTGATCTTTAACCTGTGAGGCTTTGTTTGTATGTTTCAAAGATTTGGAGTGCCTCTACCCTGGGCTGAGATCAATATTCTTGAGGCTGCTCTGCATTTGAGGGACAGGCGAAGTGGTGTGAGATTCATCGCTTCCCAACCGTCTACGGGTGCAGATTCTCTGTGCCATCTGCTCTTTCTGAACTGAGTGGACGTCTGAGGCTCGCTGCACCCTCAGCTCTGAGGTCTCCATCCCTTCTTCCAGAATGGACTCTGAGCTGGAGCCGATGTTCATAGGATTCTGCAGAGCCTCCATATAGGATTTGCGGAAGAGTCTGAACATGTGAAGAGTTGGATGTGACGTTCTCTCTTCTCTGACTGGACACAGTTTACCTGAGGGGTTATATCTTACCTGTTTATCATATTTTTATAATGAATAATTAATATAACATTCATTCATTTGGCTCACTTTTAGGTTTTTAAGTAAAGCTTTTACCCCATACACCCTACTCCACCCTCACTCTGTTACTTTCACCACATAATTCACAAAAAACACGCCAAACACATATTTACACTGATGTGATCTACACTCATGATAAAAGGTTCTTTAGACTATTAAAAGATAAGAAGTAATGGTTCTCTTAGGACTTTTAACTGAATGGTTCTTTGAGGAACCAGAAAAGCCATTATTTTTAAGAGTGTAACATCTCTTTGATGGTATAACTGCTCACATTGGTTCTCACAAAGACAGATGTACACACACGCACACACACAGCAGGACGTAAGGAGCTCGCGGGACATGTCGCCCTCCACTGATAAAACTGGAAACACCTGTCACGGTGACATCACTGACTAGACAATAACAGGCTGCTGTTCTCCTGTTACTAATGCGTCTGTATCATATCTGTGGTGACCTGGACTTTCCTACAGGACGTTCACACTCTCCTCCTACACTGACACACCACAAAGAGAGGTCATCAACATTAGCTTTAAACAGACTTGAAAAGAATAAATCTTTCTCCTGTTTTCACAGAGAAGGTAACAGTATATGGTTCGGTCAGGACTGAGGACTGTAAATAATGAAAAAAGTTTTTTGATATCATTTTTGATGATATGAATTGAATCCGGCCTCATGCCAGAGGAAAATCCCTCAAGAGATCTCACATTTAATTTTACAGCTTGTTTTGCTCTGCTGGCTCTGTATTCTCCACATGCCACGACGCTCCACAGGGCAGCCATTGTTTTCTCCCTCCGGCTGAAACTCTGCTCTAGAAAAACTAAGTGACCCTCCTACACTGGCTAAACAGTGCTGCCCTAAGCAGGGCTGGATTATGGACTGGGCCAATGGAGTCAGGATCTCAGAACTTTCTGCCAGAGATCTTCAAACTTTAGACCTTGTGGATCCAGAATGGCCAAGAAAGTTTGGTGTGAACGGACCACTGGGCCGCTGTAGCGCTGTCGTTCAACCCACATTGTCTTTTGAAAGCAAATGTTGACTACCCTAAAACATTCTAAGCAAAATACGAAGTTTTTTGTAATATATTTATGTTATGTAAATCTATAGAAAGTCTGATTTCTGTTTGTGCTCTTGTGCTCAGGGGTCACAGGGTTATGATCTGGCCCTTTTGAACACCATGCTTTCACCAAGAAAAGCCTTTGGTTGGACTTAACTACAAGCCACATTGTGCAGTCTGTGTATTAGTGTTCCCCACCCAAAGCATGACTTAAAGTCTGGAAAGACTAAACATACGGATGGAACGCAAGGACTTCAAGAGAGATTAAGTGTGAGGAATCGGCCCTCTTCCGTGCTGTTTATGGCAGACTGCTGAGGTTCAGGATAAGACCTGGGCGCTAACTATGCCCCTGGTGTCACGCTGCAGCTCTGTTCTTTAGTTAAAAAAGAACCTACATCACAGGATGTACATTTTTGTGGGATGTACAGGATAAGGAATGTACATTTTTCTTTAGTTTACGTTTAGGCATTTGACAGTCACTTTAATCCAAACTTACACTGCATTCACATATGTATTTTTATCAGTATAGTGTGTGCCCTGAGAATCGAACCCAGAACCTTTGGGTCTGCCACATCAATGTACCAATGAGTAGAGAAGAAATAGTATTTGGTCAATAATTATACAAAGAGCAAGATTTTGTTCAATAGAACATATACTATTCAAATTATGATGCTTGTTATCGTCTTTGCCAGATTTTGGTCTGGCAAATGATAAATCATGTCAGAAATCAAACTTACTGTACATTGAAGGAGAGACCCAAGACATATCTAGATACTAGATTACATATCAAGATACCACTTAAACACCCAAGTAACTGCATACAACATGCTAAACCATTTCACAACTGCCTGGAACCCATCTTGTATACAACACTCAGAAGCCTAGCGACCAACTAGCAGTGCCATCAAGAACACCACAGCAACCAATAAGATCACCATATAACTCCTCAGCAACCAAGCATAAGACCCTAGAACATTTACATTTATGCATTTGGCAGCTTTTTTTATACACATATAAAAGGCAACTTTTATATGTGTTCCCTGGTAATCAAACCCACAACCTTTTTGCGCTGCTAGGACAATGGTACTCCTCTATATATATATATAGAGAGAGAAATATCATTTGTTCAATAAAATATATATATATATATATAGAGAAATATCATTTGTTCAATAATATATATATATAGAGAGAGAAATATCATTTGTTCAATAAAATATATATATATAGAGAGAAATATCATTTGTTCAATAAAATATATATATAGAGAGAAATATCATTTGTTCAATAAAATATATATATATATATAGAGAGAAATATCATTTGTTCAATAAAATATATATATAGAGAGAGAAATATCATTTGTTCAATAAAATATATATATATGAGAGAGAAATATCATTTGTTCAATAAAATATATATATAGAGAGAGAAATATCATTTGTTCAATAATATATATATATATAGAGAGAGAAATATCATTTGTTCAATAAAATATATATATATAGAGAGAGAAATATCATTTGTTCAATAATATATATATATAGAGAGAGAGAATATCATTTGTTCAATAAAATATATATATATAGAGAGAGAATATCATTTGTTCAATAATATATATATATATAGAGAGAGAAATATCATTTGTTCAATAAAATATATATATATAGAGAGAGAAATATCATTTGTTCAATAAATATATATATATATAGAGAGAGAAATATCATTTGTTCAATAAAATATATATATAGAGAGAAATATCATTTGTTCAATAAAATATATATATAGAGAGAGAAATATCATTTGTTCAATAAAATATTATATATAGAGAGAGAAATATCATTTGTTCAATAAAATATATATATATAGAGAGAGAAATATCATTTGTTCAATAAAATATATATATAGAGAGAGAAATATCATTTGTTCAATAAATATATATATATATATAGAGAGAAATATCATTTGTTCAATAAAATATATATATATATAGGAAATATCATTTGTTCAATAAAATATATATATAGAGAGAAATATCATTTGTTCAATAAAATATATATATAGAGAGAGAAATATCATTTGTTCAATAAAATATATATATATATAGAGAGAGAAATATCATTTGTTCAATAAAATATATATATAGAGAGAGAAATATCATTTGTTCAATAAAATATATATATAGAGAGAGAAATATCATTTGTTCAATAAAATATATATATATAGAGAGAAATATCATTTGTTCAATAATATATATATATAGAGAGAGAAATATCATTTGTTCAATAAAATATATATATATAGAGAGAAATATCATTTGTTCAATAAAATATATATATAGAGAGAGAAATATCATTTGTTCAATAAAATATATATAAATATAGAGAGAAATATCATTTGTTCAATAAAATATATATATAGAGAGAGAAATATCATTTGTTCAATAAAAATATATATATAGAGAGAGAAATATCATTTGTTCAATAAAATATATATATATATAGAGAGAGAATATCATTTGTTCAATAAAATATATATATAGAGAGAGAATATCATTTGTTCAATAAAATATATATATATATAGAGAGAAATATCATTTGTTCAATAAAATATATATATAGAGAGAGAAATATCATTTGTTCAATAAAATATATATAGAGAGAGAAATATCATTTGTTCAATAAAATATATATATATAGAGAGAAATATCATTTGTTCAACATTTGTTCAATAAAATATATATATATAGAGAGAGAAATATCATTTGTTCAATAATATATATATATAGAGAGAAGAAATATCATTTGTTCAATAAAATATATATATATAGAGAGAGAATATCATTTGTTCAATAAAATATATATATAGAGAGAGAGAATATCATTTGTTCAATAAAATATATATAGAGAGAGAATATCATTTGTTCAATAAAATATATATAGAGAGAGAAATATCATTTGTTCAATAAAATATATATATATAGAGAGAGAATATCATTTGTTCAATAAAATATATATATATAGAGAGAGAATATCATTTGTTCAATAAAATATATATATGAGAGAGAAATATCATTTGTTCAATAAAATATATATAGAGAGAGAAATATCATTTGTTCAATAAAATATATATATAGAGAGAGAAATATCATTTGTTCAATAAAATATATATATATAGAGAGAGATATCATTTGTTCAATAAAATATATATATAGAGAGAGAAATATCATTTGTTCAATAAAATATATATAGAGAGAGAAATATCATTTGTTCAATAAAATATATATATAGAGAGAGAGAAATATCATTTGTTCAATAATATATATATATATATATATAGAGAGAGAGAGAAATATCATTTGTTCAATAAAATATATATATATAGAGAGAGAAATATCATTTGTTCAATAAAATATATATATAGAGAGAAATATCATTTGTTCAATAAAATATAAATAAGAGAGAAAATATCATTTGTTCAATAAAATATATATATATAGAGAGAAATATCATTTGTTCAATAATATATATTTGTTCAATAAAATATATATATAAGAGAGAAATATCATTTGTTCAATAAAATATATATATAGAGAGAAATATCATTTGTTCAATAAAATATATATATATATATAGAGAGAGAAATATCATTTGTTCAATAATATATATATATAGAGAGAGAAATATCATTTGTTCAATAAAATATATATATAGAGAGAGAGAAATATCATTTGTTCAATAAAATATATATATAGAGAGAGAAATATCATTTGTTCAATAAAATATATATATAGAGAGAGAAATATCATTTGTTCAATAAAATATATATATATATTATTTGTTCAATAAATATAAAATGAGAGAGAAATATCATTTGTTCAATAAAATATATATATAGAGAGAGAGAAATATCATTTGTTCAATAATAATATATATAGAGAGAGAAATATCATTTGTTCAATAAAATATATATATAGAGAGAGAGAAATATCATTTGTTCAATAAAATATATATATATAAGAGAGAGAAATATCATTTGTTCAATAATATATATATATATAGAGAGAGAGAGATATCATTTGTTCAATAAAATATATATATATAGAGAGAGAGAAATATCATTTGTTCAATAAATATATATATATAGAGAGAGAGAGAAATATCATTTGTTCAATAAAATATATATATATAGAGAGAGAGAGAAATATCATTTGTTCAATAAAATATATATATATAGAGAGAAATATCATTTGTTCAATAAAATATATATATATAGAGAGAAATATCATTTGTTCAATAAATATATATAGAGAGAGAAATATCATTTGTTCAATAAAATATATATATAGAGAGAGAAATATCATTTGTTCAATAAAATATATATATAGAGAGAGAAATATCATTTGTTCAATAATAATATATATATATAGAGAGAGAAATATCATTTGTTCAATAAAATATATATATATATAGAGAGAGAAATATCATTTGTTCAATAAAATATATATATATAAGAGAGAAATATCATTTGTTCAATAAATATATATAATAGAGAGAAATATCATTTGTTCAATAAAATATATATATGAGAGAGAGAGATATCATTTGTTCAATAAAATATATATATATAGAGAGAAATATCATTTGTTCAATAAAATATATATATAGAGAGAGAAATATCATTTGTTCAATAAAATATATATATAGAGAGAGAGAGAATATCATTTGTTCAATAAAATATATATATAGAGAGAGAAATATCATTTGTTCAATAAAATATATATAGTAGAGAGAAATATCATTTGTTCAATAAAATATATATATAGAGAGAGAAATATCATTTGTTCAATAAAATATATATATAGAGAGAGAGAAATATCATTTGTTCAATAAAATATATATAGAGAGAGAGAAATATCATTTGTTCAATAAAATATATATATAGAGAGAGAAATATCATTTGTTCAATAAAATATATATATAGAGAGAGAAATATCATTTGTTCAATAAAATATATATATATAGAGAGAGAAATATCATTTGTTCAATAAAATATATATATAGAGAGAGAAATATCATTTGTTCAATAAAATATATATATAGAGAGAGAAATATCATTTGTTCAATAATATATATATATAGAGAGAAATATCATTTGTTCAATAAAATATATATATAGAGAGAAATATCATTTGTTCAATAAAATATATATATATATAGAGAGAGAAATATCATTTGTTCAATAATATATATATATATAGAGAGAGAAATATCATTTGTTCAATAAAATATATATATAGAGAGAGAAATATCATTTGTTCAATAAAATATATATATAGAGAGAAATATCATTTGTTCAATAAAATATATATAGAGAGAAATATCATTTGTTCAATAAAATATATATATAGAGAGAAATATCATTTGTTCAATAATATATATATATATAGAGAGAGAAATATCATTTGTTCAATAATATATATATATATATAGAGAGAAATATATTTGTTCAATAAAATATATATATAGAGAGAAATATCATTTGTTCAATAAAATATATATATATAGAGAGAGAGAATATCATTTGTTCAATAATATATATATATATATAGAGAGAGAAATATCATTTGTTCAATAATATATATATATATAGAGAGTTTTTCAATAAAATATATATATATAGAGAGAGAATATCATTTGTTCAATAAAATATATATATATAGAGAGAGAATATCATTTGTTCAATAAAATATATATAGAGAGAGAAATATCATTTGTTCAATAAAATATATATAGAGAGAGAAATATCATTTGTTCAATAATATATATATATATAGAGAGAAATATCATTTGTTCAATAATTACATTTATGTACCCAAAGTGACTTACAGAAGTGAGAACGCAATGATGACGCAACACACAAACGCGTCACTGATGTTCAATACCGCATCAGTCCACCAATGGTTGGACAGATCGACAGACCAGCGGCTGTGTTAGCAAATCAGGTGCGCGAACGTCACGTTACGTCTTTCATATTCATAAACCGACCGGGATCGCCCCTCAAAACAATGGCGGCGGGCGGCGGGCGGCGCGCTTCTCACAGAGCAGCTGATCAGAGAGCGGCGGAAGCTGCAGCGCACACCATCAGGTACAACACATGAAACAATGCAGAAACTCTGACACTGTGTTACTGTGTGCTTTCAATCACAGCGGATGTTCGTTCACTGGCTCTTCCGGGGACATATGAAGGGAAGATCTGTCATCTGGGATCATCTCTGAAGAACTTCGTGAGACTCAAGACACTGGATCTGTCTCACAACCTGCTGATCTCGGTTAAGGTCAAGAGCACGGTTACAGATATAAAGTTCTACACACATATACTGGTTCACAGTTTCATAGTTAATGATGTATGGTCATATAAAAACAAGCAGATATAAAACTGATCTGGTTACATAGTTAATAAGGCGATATAAAGATGTATTTCAGTATCTCGAGTGAGGTGACAGAACAGGTCTGTAATGTGTGTGTAGGGGATTGAGCATTTGGAAGTGCTGGAGACACTGAATCTGTATCACAACAGACTGCAGTCTGTACAGGACATCTGCACGCTGCACAGTCTGAAGGAGCTGGATCTGCGGCTCAATCCTGTGGGTAAAAGACACCCTCACTACCGCTTGTGCCTGATCCATGCAATGTCCAAACTCCGCAAACTGGGTACATCTTCTGCCTCTCTGTTTGGTGCTGAACTTATCTGCTCCTGGTCTGGAAGCAAAGCCAGTTGAGAATGGTGATTTAAAGTGTGTTGCTGTGAAAGTCCAGCTGGATATTTGAGTGTCTTTTTGTGAATTCTAGATGATTGTCCAGTACGGGATCGAGAAAGGAAATCAGCTCTTCTGCATTTCTTATCAGATTCTCATCTGGACCTTAATCACAAGAAACATATTTTAACACAAGACACAAGCTGCAGGTACAGTCTTAGAAATGCATAGTCAAATTCTAGTATAAATCTTAATCATGCTTTATGCAGCTGATGTCTCAGGCCACACCTCAGGTTTCATTGGTCATTGTTGTGCAGAAGCAGTGAGGTCAGAATAAAGGCTGTTGAACGGATAATGAAGACACTCTCGCTTCTGGAGGCCAGTGATGAAGCTATTCTTAATGAAGACTGCAGGAAACATCACGCTGTCTCCAGCTGCTCTGAACAGGAGCACAGCCCTCAGCTCACACAGGGTAAACACACAGCGCTGAGCCATAGAGCTCCAGAAGTGTGAACACTTCTGACCAAAATAATGAGAGTATGTTTCTTACTGTTTACCACTGACTGAACACAAGGACCAATGATGCTACAGAGTAACAGTATGTAACAAACTGTATATAGTAATACTTGACCGAATATTTTTTTTTTTGGTTTACATAATATTGATTCTCTTTTTTTGTCTTTAGAAAATTCTCCAGATGTCATACATTCACTGAATGGTTCTGCTTGTAAAGGGCCCTGCATACAAAACCAGGTGAAGATTTGTCTATAAAAACATTTTTTAGATTTTTTGCTGCTATAGGAGGGATATTTATTAGCTGTTACTGTTGATGTTATTGTTGTCATTACACAAATTAATCTTTTATACCATTTTATTACTTTTTCATGTAGGACTTGGTTCACAAGAAGTCAGATCATAAGAGTGGTAAGAGTGGCATTATACATTTATGTTTTTATCTCACTGTATTACACACACAGGTGTTAAAATACTCTGTATGTTGAATAGCACAATTAGGAGCTCTTGCTCACACTCGACAAGGTGTCCACAGAGTCACTTTTGGGAGCCATGTCATGGAAAGCCGTTATTCACTGATGAGTTTGACTCCTGGACAGAGCAGCTTTACTCCTCATCCAGCTCACACACACTCCACTTCACAAGGTACTGATGCTGTCCCACTCATCACCTGCTGTTTGCATGATTTAGCTTATAGACTCATTTCTTTCAGTTATTAAATGTAAAGATGTTTATTCTGTTGCAGAGGATAAATACAGAGCTCCTAACATGCCAAACCAACCTGAAAACAGTCCAAATGCAGCCCTGCATCCTCCCAGACTGACCTGCAGGAATCCAGCAGCATCAGAGAGGAAACGCTGCAGGGTCAGTAATGTTTCTCTGCACTGAAGCTGTGAGATGGACTGTATTTGTGTGATTTTTTTTTTTTTTTCTCAGAATTTCAGTTCTTCTGATATTACTTATTTCCACAATCAGCTCTGTTGTATTTCCTTCCATTTAAAATGATTTTGTCAAGGCTAACTGACTGTTTTAGAAATGATTCATTTGCCTAATTAATTTGCCTTTTCTGATGCTTTTAAATGTTCCTGTATGCTTGTTATTGGTCTGTATTTCAGGGTGTGTACAGGAAACCCATGGAGCTGTTCCTTGGCCTGATGGAGGAGAGTTGGTCTGAAAAGAAGAGTAATGAACAGGACAGGAAGTTCCTCAGTACGTGCACACATCTTCTGTAGGTCCATAAGCAGTGTACTACACCACAGAATCCTTGCTGACCTGTTTTGTGTTCTCTCTGTGATTTTCAGTGAAGATGGTTCAGATCCTCACCATGATGGAGAAGGATATTGTGACTGGAGAGGGGGAGATCCAGACTCTTAAAGAAACAGTCCAGGCCTTGAACACTCAGACTGAAGTCCAGGAGAAACATCATCAGTCCGAGAGGGACACATTTAAACTTAAGCTTCAGCAGGCACACAAATCTGTGGTAAGATTGTTATTGTCATCAGATGGAGTCTTGTGTCTGTTTATCTAAAGTGTTAGTTTATTGTCAGGGTCAAGTTCAGCCAAACTCATGTCCCTCATATTGACTGAATCATCATCTCTGCCTGAATTTCTTTTGCCATCAGACTGGACACTGTTCATGTGTTACATCATCAATTATGTCATGAGTTTCTCTAAAATGACTCACCTATTCTGCTGATGTCATCAGGCCTTAACCAACCAATCAGATCCTGAGAGATAAAATCAAGCCCCACCATACATCATTTCCCGGTGAATATTCTGTCAGTTTACATGAGTGGAGTTTGTTGTGTGTGATACAGGAAGCTCTTAATGAACAGCTAAAGGTTGTTCTGGAGGACAACGTGTCTTTACAGAAGCAGCTGATCAGAGCAGAGGAGAAGCTGCTGTGCTCTTACCTGAAGAAACTGCCAGACATGCAGGACAGAGGTGAGTGAATATCTTCAGCACAGTGTTTCTCTGACAGGAACCTTGTGATCATGTTTGTGCTGGTGAACCTTCAGGTGAGGAGATGAACAAACCAAGACAGAGAGTTCAGGAGCCCCACAGAGTGAAAGAACCAGCACACAGACCTCAGGAAAACTACAAGTATGTGTTGGGATAATTTAGGTCGTGCGATTGTGTCAGATACTGCTGCAGACATCGTGCTTTTAAAGTATGGCTGTGAAATCCATGTGTGTTGTACTCATTTTTACAATGATTTTTTTGCAGGTCTTTAATAGCGAGAAATGAATGTTTACTTCAAGAGCTGGAAGAGGCTCTAAAGAGCTGAAGCTGATGTTGAAGAGGATGTCTCATGTGATAAAAGCATTAGTTTTAGAGCTTAATGTAATTTATTAAATGTTTTAATAGACAGTAAACAGAGGATTGTTGTATCTCATGAGCCTCTTTCATCTGGTAAATTACTGTAAAATGACCAGAATGATTTTACCAGAGAAGTTCTGTTCAGTCTTTAGCAGTAATTTACTGGTAAGGACCATATATGTGAAATGGACTATTAAAACACGTGTTATTTAGTGTGTAGTTTTGGGGCTGTGCAGGACATGTTTATTCCCACATCCAAAGGTATAGATCCATAGTCAAAAAAATATTGAATTTGTTGGTCGCATAAATAATCAAAAATATATCATATATAACGTGAATGTGTGAAATACTGTTATGAACCTTAGCAAGACTCAATATACAGTGAAATACTTTATTAAATTACAGAGGGTACCAGTGTTGTTTATTAAAATCATCTTCACTGTGTGATTTTTTTTTTGAACATCTTGCCCCTATTCAACATTCAAGTCACGTGCACAGAAGGAAATAAAGGAAAAGCAGACAGTTGTTATTCAATGTGATGCTACACTAACAAGTTAAGGTAGCATACACAACATTAAAATCAATGTTAAATACAACAACAGATTTACTTTGTGGTATATTATCATAAACAGGAATCACTTCCTAAGGGGAATCTTTAGGTTTGACAGGAACTGTCCGTCACATTTATCTGAAAATAGACGTTCTGTAGAGAAATATGTCTGTACACTCTTTACTCATCCCTTCAAATCCTCCATCAGTTTGATTTTCTTTTCACAGAAATGGACAGTATCATTTATTACAAAGTTCAGGGTTCCCACAGTCACCTGGAAATATCAGGGACTGTTGAAGTCAGAAATTTCCAGAATGAATATACATTTCTCTTCTTGTGCTTTTCTCTGAAATTAATGATGCTCATGTCTGCAAGCCACAAGAGGATGTCAGCAAAGTTGTTTTTGTCTATTCTTTCAAATTAACAGAACATGGTTCACAAATCAGTCTGTAAGATTAATTTGTGAATTCAAATGTCATTGTGTTTTCATTCAGTAATCACAAGATTGGTGAAAATTCCCTGGAAAAAAACTGGGAACTTGGAACCTTAGATCAATGTGTTCAAATGGCAGTGTGTTAATAAAGACCTCTGAACACAGTACGGTAAAGGGAATGTATTTATAACCACTCAACTCATAAATGCCATGCCACTGTTACTGCTCGTCCTGTGGCCAAAGAATTTCTCTTGTAAACATTGTTCTGTATGCAGAAACACTACTTGTAAAAATATGAAGTGTCTTAATATGACACAGATATGTGAACAGTGCTTTACAAACCAAACATTTACAGCAGAATACAAATACCTCTAAAACTGTCATTGTAGACTTTGATCTGTTGCCTAGAAACAGTCAAAGACAATGTAGACACCGCGATCAAATGACACGAGTGAAATTAAACATGGTAAATGTAAGTGTAATGCAGACCAGCTCTGTGTGGATCTGATGATAAATGACAGGAAACATCTTCAAACTATATTCATGTTTGGGTTTAGTTAAGAAATGGTTTCATAGTCACTAATGAGCACTGTTTGTTCATCTGTGTGTGTTCAGCTCATCCAGGTTTTGTAACATCGCAAATGTTATTAACACCATGTGACAAGAAAGAGCTTTTCTAATGCCGTTCACATAATATAGAAAATAATCATTCCACAATAACATAAATGCAACACAGCCAGTGTTCCACATTATAGTGTTAGTAACACAGTTAACTGGATTAACCGAAGCGCTAGATACACAATCTCCAGCACCAGCAGTCCATGACTATCAAACCACTCTGAACAGACTTCTGCATTAAGTTATTAAATTAATTTAAAATCTAAATGATCCTGAAAAAAATTTGACCAATGTACGAACAATGAAGCAGAACAAACAGAAATCAGTTGAATAAATTAGATCAAACTCTGTTTTACTCAGTTAAGTTAATTACAGCATGTAATTATTTGAGTTTTTAACGTGTCACATACATTTTTTTATAACTTAGGCTCAGAACAAGCATGCTCATGAAAACAAACTCAATTTCAGGTGTTCAGTTCTGGAAGGTCACATATCACAAAGTATGCACTGCATTCTCAGCAGGGTTGAGCGGCGCAGGAGAAAACATGCTGAAACATTTGTGGTCATTTCTCTTCTTTTAGGTTAACTACTGTCACAGAGCAAACTGACTGAGACTTATTCTGCCAAACAAGCTGGTTAAACTCTGAGCACTGCTGAGATCTGTTGTTTTAGAGAGGCATGTCAGTTTCTCTGTTTGCGTTAAGTTTGTTTCTGACCTTTATCTGCTGAAAGAGAACCACAAAATGCCAAATGCTGATATGTGCATTTCATTTCAATAACACAGAGATTATCAACAATATCTTCACTAGCTGGGCGAGCAACACTGTTCTGTGTCATTTGGCATCACTGTGTTGGCGACTGCAGTAGTGCAGTGTTGGGAATGTCTCAGCTGCTCTTTGTTTGAATGTAAACAGTGTTCCAGTTAAAAAACACACATACAGGAAGAGCAACACAAAAAGGATCTTATTCACAGAAAAGAGACGAACCCTGGACAGGAAATCCTGTTGTGCTTTATAGAGTTGCGGTTTGTCTGGTGAATCTCACATGGGTTTTTGTGGAGGTTTGCCCTGAACTTTCTTCTCATATGAACCTGCGTGTTTGTATCCCGAGACGTAACCGGACGTGTCCACTACCTCCACCCGCCCTGCTTTACCCTTCCCACGGCCCGTCTCGTCAAAACGCTCCTTGTGAGAGCCTGTGAACTTGCTGGTGTCTGTCAGACGGGAGACGGTTGGAGACGCCACTGCCCTCTACAGATGAAGAAACACCCGCGCAGTTAAAACCCACCTGACAACACGTGTCAGGCAGAATGCCCAGATTTGTACAAATGCAAAAACATTTTTTATTAGATTAGAAAACAGTGTTTGGTAACACTGAACTGAACATCTAAAATAAGTTTTTAAATCAAAGCTGAATTACATTTTATAAATATACTGGAACTAAAGCTAAAAACTGGCCTAATTTTAGTATAGAAATAATCTTTTAATATACATAATATATTTCATATAAGTGTAACAGTAGTAACCTTTGAGTACCCAACTAGTTTGACTACATTTTTCTGAGGGTATATAAAAAGTAGATTGTCTTGAATTGTCTTCAATCTGTTGTAGTTGAACAGAAATGTACTGATAACACTGTTGAATACACGCTTTTTTGTAGGACACAATGTTTCTTTAGTCTTTCTACTGCAGGATATTAATGTTTATGCATTCAGAATTTAACAGAATTTTTTCTGGGAAATTACCGTGACTCCAGATATGATGGGAGATTTGCCTTCTATCATTCTGAAAAGCTCTTCTGCAGCATCCTCGCTGCTTCTGTCTTTGAAGCGTTTTGTGGCCAGCTCCAGCAGCGCCTCTTTAAACTGACTGTATGTGATGGTGCGGCTGGATTTGTTCCTACAAAACAATTCAGTAAACAAAGACAAACTTGTGATAAATTCAGCAGTGTAGCATCAGAGGATAACACCTAACAAAACAGAAACCTACCAAAAATAATGAGAAAGCCTAACAGATATATGTTTTAACCTATATTTAATCATAATATAGGTGCTATTTCTCTGCAATTTGACTCCAGTAGATTCATGCAGAATCTGCCCCTTACAAAACTTAGTCAAGTAAAAGTGTAGTTTTTTTTGATAGATTCATTACCACAGTTTAACTACAAATACCATGGTTAATTTGTGGTTATCTCTATAGTACCCATGGTGTTGTGCTTTTATTAGTAGTAAAACTGGATTTTGGGGAGGGCAGTGTTTACATTAGCCTGATCACTCCAGACACACTCAGATGTTTATGGAGATTCAGGGAACATTAAGAACATGAAGTCAAACACGTCTGCTTAATCCCACTGTCACGTCTCATTTCCACTGTAAAGCGTGCATAGTAACACACACACAAACAATCCTAACTGCAGTGATAAAGCACCAAAACAAACCTCTGTAAAGCCTGTAGGCTCCTCCGGCAACCTGCTGTCATAGCAACAAGCTTCAGTAAACATGATTCTTTGGCTTTGTAATTAATTAGGTGAGCTGTTTTGTTTAGGTGACGTGTCAGCGCTGCCTGAAGTCAGCTCTCCTCCCTCTCTGGTGTGCAGTCTAGTTAGTGTGCTTGTAAATGAGAACACAGAGAATGCTTCCACTCTGATCTCATTAATGTGAAGAGACATGCGTGAGTCTGAACCTTCAGAAAGATCTGGAGAATGCTTCTGGAGTTTGTTTACCAACTATTTAAGACAATTTGATAATGCCTTCAGAAAGATTAATAGCTTTTAACATGTTTAAAACCGGCACAGAATCAGTGCTTTCTTTACACTGCTTAATTCCACTGAACCTTCAGTTTGGAAACAATTATGTTTAGCAGTGCTAACAGCACAGAAATGGCACACTGCAGCTTTAAATGCACCGTGACTTCTTGACATGTCATTAAGATGCAGTGACGCTCATGAGGGTTATAATCTCTCACAGGCTGCACTGAAGAAAAGAAACACACGTCAGTGTGAGTACACACTGCTGTGAAAAGCTGCGATGGGTTCACACATGCATGTACTGCATCTGATTTTTACTTACTGTTCTGCAGACACTAACTTTCTGGTGTTGTCTAGCAGAATAATTTTTATTCTCGACATTAAACCGCTACAATAAATATAAAGGTCACATCAAAATCATGTTCACACAGAGATGGCTCTCTCTCTCTCTCTCCTGAAGTCATCAGGGTTATTCAGAGAGAGAAATCACAGCTGATGCTCGAGGGTACATAGCTTGTCTTCTATTCAGAGAGCAAATGTTTCTCCTACAGCAAAAGAAATTCATCATTTTGTGTTGCACAGAAGAGAGACAGTCGTGATATATTTATTTTTTTAGTGTCTTAATATCTCTATTTAATATCACGAGCTTAGCATCATGCTAACATCAGTCTCTACTGGACTTAATCTCTCATGCAGTTTACATGAAGGGCACTATATGTGTGGCACACCTGAGTGACTGTTTACAGAGTCGTTGCTCATGATGTTGCCTTAGAAGGTCACTGCCTATGTAGATAGTGAGGCAGTTCACCAGGGTCTGGAACAAAGCCAGAGTTTAGCTTGTAGCAGCACAGAGACACAGTGCAGTGAGCATGACTTCATACAGGCCTGATAAACACAGACATTACAGCCGCCATCACGAAACACAACATCTGATCTGAAAAAATGACTGATCTGCACAACCCATGAAGCTCTGCACAGAGATATTAATCATAAATGTTACTGTAAACTGTTAATGTGGTGGATTGATTGTAGCTTTTAATATATACTGTTAGCTACTGTGTGTTAATGGATTAATAGCACTATGTATAATGTTTTATATTGATGATGACTTATTTTATTATTTTTATTATAAAAGCTGTTATTTATTAAGCTGTTATTGCTGGGACCCGAGTACATAATTCTGTTCCTTTCATTATGTGTTAAAATACACTGTATCTGCAGAGCTTCATGGAAGTAGGTTTTCTTTAGAGATGTTGACATACTTGACTTTGGAGAAGACGATGTCCACATCTGTGAGGGTGATGTTCTTTCCATCGATGACAGCACAGTCCTTACACAGTTTGGACCAGTTCTTGCCATTCATCTCCTTCCTGCTCGCCCGTGTGTCTCCGTGAATGGCAAAGCGTCTGAAGGACTCCTCCAGCGCCGAGATCTCCACGGGGGTTTTGCATCCAGCGCCTCCATCACTGGTGCCGTTTGAGGTGGAGGACAGCCGCTTGGCTGCGTGATCTTTGGACTGCTCGCTGTGCGGCCTCAGGGGGGAGCTGTTGGGTACTGGATGTTTGGCTGTCTGAACTTTGAACTCCTCCATGATGCTGATGAGGAACATGAATGTTAAAGGTTTACATCACTGTTGATGTTAATGGAAACACAAATTATGTGTACAAGTTACAACCGAACTAACATAAATCACAAAGTAACAATAGTGACATATTGGCCTGCAATTTATGAAGAATATATAATATATAATAATAGAATGTTGACTTGATTTTTTATGTTTACAGCTGCAGCAGGAGTGTGTGAAGCAGAGCAGCAGTGAGGAACACAGTGTGCATCATCTACATCACCATCACACTATATCACAATATAGTTCACTTTGCCTGGAATTCAACATCTAATGGTGTATAAATATGTTATAAAAAAATACCATACAAATGAAAATGACTGTTAGTATGATTAGATTTTTGTATTTAACTTGGAGTTTACACAAATCACAAATTCTAAAATCGTCCTGTCCACTTCCTCTTGAATCATGAAGCAGCTTGTGATCGAATCAGTACCAATATCAGAGTAAGCTCTTACAGTAAGGATGATTTACGGTGCGATTTAAGTCAAGGGTAAAGTACAGTATCAGCATTTATACTTTCACTTTCACATTCTGCTATAGATTACGAGGATATTGTTAAAGTAACATAAAATCAACATTGACTGTTTATTTCTTCATACACGTTGCTGGTTTTATTGTGTCTTATTCATAATCAATAAAAACATGTAAAGACTAGCTGAAATATTAAACAGGAAGTGCGTCGTTTGCAGACGTCATTGGCGTCACACAATGTCATTTACAAACTGAACTCAGTAGATCTAGTACAGAAGTTAATACATCACATTTTCCAATGAGAAAGCACAGGTCAGATCTCACAGATGTCTCCAACAGAGTTCACAAGAGATCTCAACAATGTCTCAGACTGAGCTCAGACCTGCCAAGTCTGCAATCCAGAGTCAAGGATAATCATTTAAATACGACCTCACACACTTCGCATTAAATGCATCCAAAACCAGACTGTTTTAGCTATACAATCTACATTCATTTAATAGCTCTGAGTCCACACACTTAACATATTTCAAGCATTTTAAAAAATCTGTTTCTATTTCTCCTATGCAATTTTAGGAGAAACATCTGAGATGAAATTAAAACAAAAGCTGAATCACAAGTAAGACAGAATTCTGTCATGCTATCATATCTATTGTATCATATCTATTGTATCATTCTATCATATCTATTCTATCATATCTATTCTATCATATGTATTCTATCATATCTATTCTATTATTCTATCATAACTATTCTATCATATGTATTCTATCATATCTATTCTATCATTCTATCATATCTATTCTATCATTCTGTCATATCTATTCTATCATATCTATTCTATTATTCTGTCATATCTATTCTATCATATCTATTCTATCATTCTGTCATATCTATTCTATCATTATGTCATATCTATTCTATCATATCTATTCTATCACATGTATTCTATCATATCTATTCTATCATTCTACCATATCTCCTGGGCTATAAAGAGAAACATCTTGGTTAGTAGCAGGTAAACTAGAGACAGGCTATTACTTTAATACTTAATAATAAATGACTAGTCATCTATTATTGTGGAATCATCTACTTATATTTAAAATATAATAATCATCTACTATATATTATATAATATTATATATTATAAGTAGATGATATATAATATCATCTACTTAAAACAGAATATATAATAACATAATGACAATATAAACAGAGGCTGCTCATTTCACATGACAGTCTCCCTTGTCTAAGTGGGCAGTTCTTGGCCAAAATATGCCACTGTGTGGACCAGATTTCCAACAGCCAGAAATCTGTTTCACAAAACAAAACATGCCACCAGTTACCAACATTCAGCAGTGTTGTTAACACAAATATCAGTCCTCTACACAGATGTGTAGAATCAGTATGAATACAGATGACTGATGCTCACCTTTACCTGTCAGTCTTTTTATATTGCTGACATTTTTTAACAGATACAAAAAGGTTTACTTGTTTATCATGTAACTCATGCTGCTGTGTTATCATGCTAACACCACACCGCTCCTGTCCTTCTGTCTGCTGTGTTAATAGAGGACTAGTTACACCACTAACTCAAACTATATAAAACAGAGTCTGGACCTAAACAGAGGCTGTGTCACATGCCTGTTTCACTGGAGATGCTGGAACACCAGCTTATGCTCCACATGGCTACAGGAGCTGCATCTGGCTTTATGGTTGCACAGAGGACCAGTGTAGGTCAAAATGAACTCCTCCAGTACAGTCAATGTACAAGAGGACCCTTAAACCCACTTGAAGAGGCTCCTATTCAGGAGTGTTGTGCTTTACATCTCCTTCAATAAAGAAACAAACCTTCATTAATCACTATCAATGATGTCATTCAGAAGGAGAGATACTGAGAGTCCTTTGTGCAGTAATGTGTCAGTCCTGGCTAGTGTACACACACACACACACACACACACACACACACACACAACACACAGGCCGTGTGGATGTGACATCTCCACCATCACTGCTGTGAGCTCAGCAGCGTGTCATTCAATAACACTCTCTTCAGAATTCATGTGCACTGGTGACAGAGTGAAAACAGTGTTGCAGGTTTTTAATCTTAACATTAACCTGGCTGGATCAAAAAACACATAAGGGCATGAAAAGCTGCATTTGCTGTAGATGAGAGCAGACAAACATGCTGAGCAACTACAGTTGAGTTCACTTTTCATTCCACAGAAACATTCACAGCATACGGATCTGGAAGAACACAAGCATAAGTTGAGACAAAATGTTCATTTTGTGAACACTGAAAACTGCTCTGAAAAATTCATTCAAAGCAAAAATCACACAACTGGCCAATTAAATGTTTATTTATAGTGATACAATACTTAAAGTGAAAATAACTAGTGAAGTGATCACGTGAATTACACACAACTACACAATCTGACAGTCTTGTTATTTAAATACTTTCAGCACAGCAGACTGCTGGAGATGATTCTGGCATGCGTTTACTTCAGAAAGTGAAAAAAAGAGACAGAGAGAGAGAGAGAGAGAGAGAGAGAGAGAGAGAGAGGAGAGAGAGAGAGAGAGAGAGAGAGAGAGAGGGAGAGAGACAGAGGAGAGAGAGAGAGAGAGAGAGAGAGAGAGAGAGAGAGAGAGAGAGAGAGAGAGAGAGAGAGAGAGAGAGAGAGGGAGGGAGAGAGAGAGGGAGAGACAGAGAGAGAGAGAGAGGAGAGAGAGAGGGAGAGGGAGGGAGAGAGAGACAGAGACAGAGAGACAGAGAGAGAGAAAGGGAGAGAGACAGAGGGAGAGAGACAGAGACAGAGAGAGAGAAAGGGAGAGAGACAGACAGAGAGAGAGAGATTTTTGTACAATCACTCAGATCTCTGCTCTGTGATTGGTGGAGCTCTGGTGAACATTTGCCCTCTGGTTGTGCATTGTACAGACCAGTGCTCGGACAATGAACTGACCTATTTTAAACAAATAAACCTTTTTCTATCTGCTAAAAAAATGTCAGCAATATAAAAAGACTGACAGGTAATGTACAGGAGGGAAACAGAAAGTTTGTGTGAAAGAAAAAATGATGTAACAAGTAAACAGGAAGAGAAACAGTAAAGAGTCAAATCAGGACCAGTGCAGACAAATGTCTGGTGTTCAGACAGCATACTAACAGAATTTCTACAGAATTTCTAGTGTGAGAACAAATCATGAACCCACAGAGACTTTGAGATCCCCTGTGTAACATATGAGAGAAGACACATCACACACTCAACATCAGACTTTACCAGCACGTCTTATATTCTGCTACTTCAGTTTAATATGCTGGAGGTTGAGATACAGACTCAAGCAATCCCTGTGACCCTGCATAGGATGGGGGTGTAGAAAACGGATGGATGGATGGACAGATGGAGTAAATATCTGACATAAGAGATCAGTCTTTCTTCAACATGAAGAACTGAATAATCTGGGTCAAACTGAGGAAACTGGCTGTATTCTCTGGTGAAGTGCGTACAGTTTCTGAAGAGGAGAAACAACTGTGATGGCTCTTAAAACATCCATGAACATTGATTTCATGTTACAGTGCAGACAGAGACAACTTATGTGAACAGACGCAGCCTATATGAATCTATAGACGCAGAGCTTGTTTATACCATAAAATCATCTGCTAATCTTTGAATGGCATTTTAAACAGTCTTTTCTTGCGTGATCCTACACGATTACACAACACGGCTGACATCTGTATGTAGCTTTACATTCGCAGCATCACTCAGAGGCTGAGCGAATCAGCTCGCCACGGTCCTGATGGCCACACGGGATCTGTTATTGTGCACGAGCAGCGTGTTGCATCTAATGCGTCGAACTGCAACACTGCGACACATCTGATGTGCAACATAAGCCCCAACGCGCAAAACTGAAACCAAGTGAAGCGACTTCCGCGACTTCGTTCGTTATCAATACAACACAAAATCGGCTCGGTTTGTTTTCAGTGATCAATGATCAATATCTGAAAATTAATTTCGCGATCAATCCACGTCACGCGCCCCCTGAATGTACGCGACAGGAGGGGAAACGCGCTGCGTGAGCGTTCATAAGCCAGTCTTACCTGAATGACGTTCACTCCGTCGTTTTCAGACTCCACGACATGTTTACACGAGAGAGCGGTGAGAAAAAGACGCGACCCGACGCGACGCGACGCGACGCTAGCTGCGGTCCGCGCGTGTGCGCTCTTCTGCCTGCGCGCGCTCACTAGAGGGCGAGCTCCTCGCGTGACGTCACTTCAATCTTCAGTTCACTCGCCGCTACAAATCATCCATGTAAAAATTATTCCTTCCCCAAATTTGTGTTATATATGAAAATAAAAACAGGAATACGCAATATAAGGTTTCATTTGTAGAAGCTGTCACAAGGGCTTTAAATGATTGTTTATTCACAGACAACGCTGTTTAATGGCAGGTTCCGCTGTGACAACTTACCCTTATAAAAGCTCATGTTAAGTGCCTGCTACACCACTCTGACTGAAGAAGAGAGGAAATCAAAACTCCAGTTCAACTTTAATTGATAAAAAATGACTTTTAAATGTAATCAAATTTACTATGTATTGACAATGTATTTCCTATTTGACCATTTCCAGTGTTAAGTTATTGTCTCCTAATCAATATAATTACACACACTTGCCAAAATAATTGCTTTTAACAAAGAAATTATAACTTTACACAGAATCTTCAGTAGCCTGCAGATTTCTGTGGTTTCTCTTTTGGGAATATGTGTTTCCTCTGAAACTGTAATTAAGATAAAAGCTGGAACGCAGCAAAGATGAAAACATAAACAGTAGCTCTGATATATCAGCTCTCTTCACTGACACTAAATCTACAACTGAATGGAAGTAATGAGTAATGAGAAGACTGGGGCTAGCTGTCATGCTATTGACATTCAGTTCTGGGTTTATTTATAAATGTTCACTTCTATACAAGTGCATGCATTAAAATCTTGACTACAAAACAACCCTTGAACATTTTCAACATTAGTGACCTGGAGATTCAGTTGATTGGACACATACCACTTGTACTATAAGGGGCAAGTTGTCACACCTGAACAGCTTATTGTAGGCGTTTTATACTACACAATGATGTAGAATAGTGCAAAATTATGCACTGGCATACACCAAAGTCCAATGAAGGTGCAGATACAATTAAAAATACAATTTATAAATACAATTTAAATACACTACAGTTAGTATTGTATACCTTGAATCATTTGATTTGGTTATTCTGAGCTGTATTCGACATGTCTTTCTCCACTGGCTGCTTCCATCTGAAATTTTAATACAATTTTTTTTTTAATTTGATGGCGTGAAGCTGCTTTGCTGAGCCTTACCCAGTGCATTGTGGGATTGCCTTCTCTTTGGTGGATACATTCAATACTGCTTAGGAAAAGAAGAGGTGTCTAAGCAAGCAGCATTATGTTGCTGTTTTTGAAACAGAGCCCGTGTATGTGAAGTGTTTTGATGACCTCAGCACAGACGGGTTCTCCCAGTCGACTGGATGCTTACCAGCATATATGTCTTACAGTCTGAAGGTACTGAAGCAGGGAAATGTTTGGAACATCTGATGAAATTGCCCATCAGTGTGAGTTCTGTAATGAACTCTATGTCTTCAACAGTTTATTAGCACATATATGCACATATAACTCACCAGGACCTGCCGCTCCTGGAGCGTCACAGCTCACAGCTGACAGCCGATTCCAACGGCCCGAGACTCTAAATGCAAGAGACAAAAGAAACATCAGAAACATTCCAAACACAGCCTTTACGAAGGAACAAAAAATGCTTTTATTTGTCAAATGTTAATATACTTAAAGAAATATAAAACATGGAAACATTTTGCAGACTTTAAATTTAACATCAGGATTTTTATTGACATTCTCTTATGTTTCTGTATTTTACAAGTTTTTGTTCTGACTCTACGCTGATGTGATAAACTGACTCTTCTCACCAGTAGTTTCTGCTTCCAACACAATTATTCAGCTATTTGCAGTGATGGTCAAAGTCTGCAATGCATTTGTTGCAGGTGCTGCAGTGTTTGGCTTTAGGTCCCCTGCAAAAACACAAAGTGATTAAAACAAACAGATCCAGAGGAGATTTATCTCCACAACAGACTCAAACTGCCCAGAACATCTTCTGTGTATTTCTTTCTCTACAGGAATAAACTGATGACACTGTACGCACACATCCACCTCACACAGGGTGCAGTGCAGATTATCAGTGACATGCTGGTGTTTGACATGAAAGTGGAAAACAAAGAAGTGAATGTTTGTCTGTGTGAATGTGGTCATGTCAGAGGTTCGGGGTCAGTGTTTGCTCATTCGTTTAAACAAGTGTACTCTCATAAGAGAGTGGTGAATCACAGCAGACATGCTGTGTGAATATTCAGGCTTGACAGAGTTAAATATTCAGGCTTGAACTTAGTTATTTAATCTGTGTAATGAACTTCCACCTAATTACTCATGTAAATAACAGATCTGTGTTAGAGAACACGAGTAAAATACTTCTATAAAAACACATTTTTACAGTGTTTACACTTTTCCACATGTGACTGTGTGAGATTGACTGAAAGTGTTGCTGCGAAGCTCCATGGTGCTGGAAGAGGAACATAAATCCCAAAAGCAATGACGGCCATGAAGGTATAGGTGAGCAGCGCGATCAGCTGGAAGATGAGGAGGGTGGAGACCAGCTGTTCACCCTGGAGTGCAGTGGAGCTCGGAGCAGGTCACTTCTGCTGCCTGCATTCTGAGGAGCCGCCGGCCCTCCCCCCCCCATCTCTCTTCACTACACATTGCCTCAATAACCTTTACAAGGCTTAGTCAACGTCCAGCGTTAAGCCAACATTCAAAGTTTGTCTTGTTAAACTTTCCTTGTCTCATTCTGTCTAAATGAAACCTGACAAGCCCTTTGAGTCAGAAGATCTTAACCAGACAGGCAGCTGTTTCTCTGACTAACATCAGCAAGCATTTGTAAAACACTGTGTACTAACAAACTCCTTTAACTCTGACATTATAATTAACTAACAAACCACTACAGGGGTAAACAGCTGAACCAGTCCTGCATTATTATTTCTATATTGTATTATATTATATTATATTATTATATATTGTTATTTCAGAAGCGTCAGGTGTCTCTCAGCGTCCTCATTGAGGAGTTTGCGCTGGTTCTCTATCAGAAGACATGTCGTGTGCTGAGCTGGATACACTTTGACGAGCCACACAATTCCTCTCACACACTGTAACGTTTTCAGATGTATAAAACGTTTCATATTTATATTTCACACTGTCCGTTTACATCCACACATTGATAATTATCCGTCCATTAAGTGACACTTGGCTTGATACAGTATAAAAATATACAGTATACAAAATATACAGTATAAAAATATACAGTATACAAAATATACAGTATACAAAATATACAGAATAAAAATATACAGAATAAAAATATACAGTATACAAAATATACAGTATACAAAATATACAGAATAAAAATATACAGTATACAAAATATACAGTATACAAATATACAGTATACAAATATACAGTATACAAAATATACAGTATACAAATATACAGTATAAAATATATAGAATAAAAATATACAGTATACAAAATATACAGTATACAAAATATACAGTATACAAATATACAGTATAAAATATACAGAATAAAAATATACAGTATACAAAATATACAGTATAAAATATACAGATAAAAATATACAGTATAAAATATACAGTATACAAATATACAGTATAAAATATACAGAATAAAAATATACAGTATACAAATATACAGTATAAAAATACAGTATACAAATATACAGTATAAAATATACAGAATAAAAATATACAGTATAAAATATACAGAATAAAAATATACAGTATACAAAATATACAGTATACAAAATATACAGTATAAAAATATACAGTATAAAATATACAGAATAAAAATATACAGTATACAAATATACAGTATAAAATATAAGTATACAAATATACAGTATAAAATATACAGTATACAAAATATACAGTAATAAATTAATATAAGTATAAAAATATACAGTATAAAAATAAGTATACAAATATACAGTATACAAATATACAGTATAAAATATACAGAATAAAAATATACAGTATACAAAATATACAGTATACAAATATACAGTATACAAAATATACAGTATAAAAATACAGTATACAAATATACAGTATAAAATATACAGAATAAAAATATACAGTATACAAATATACAGGACGACGTTTAATAACGCCTGTCTGAAACACGTCACTGTTTCTCATTCATGTACTCTTCGGATTTGCACATGACTTGAGGCTGAGCTCTGATTGGCTGGTTTCAGATTGTCCTCTGGCGCAGTGAACCCTCCCACTTTTGATTTTAGCGAATCAGTACTGTGTTTATATTTTTGGCCTCATGTGTCACTATTCGAACTATTGTGACTTTGTAATCTGATTTGTGAAATAATCTGAAGTTGAAATAATGCAAACGCAAAAAGCTACAGAACAGAGCAGTTCTCCCTTTAACAGTAACCTGGTTACCACCATGACATGCAATGCAAATGAGATCTGTATAGAAGATGATGAGGGCTCATTCTGCAGTACATTCTCCTGTCATCAGACATGATTCACTCACTGAATAAAGACTGAACAGTCTTAGAAATCATGTTGGTTTGTTTTCTTTTGTCATCATGCAGTGAATACAGAATTAAATCATTTTAACACTTGGATGTTGCCATTTTTGCTCTGGATTGCCAGCACATCGATCATATCTTTTTATAGATTGGTTATTTGTATCCATTCATATCAAATCTGTTTTTAAAGATATAAAAGTGTTACTTCATGTAGCTGATGAAAAGAGAAGCTAATCCGCAGTGTAAATGTCAGTGAGAGATACAAGACACTGCTGCTGATAGACAAATCAAACAAATATATAAAACAAGCAATTGAGTATTTATTATTAAACAACACAACACAAATAATCTGTACAAAAGTTACAGTCTTTTGTATACAAGGGCACATAACCAGACATGATCATCGACAGGTGTGCTTGTGTCCCCATCAGCTGTTAGCAGTGGAGTCGGGCTCTGGAGACTGCAGAAACTCATAAGGGTCCTGAACCATCTCAGACTGATGAGGAGAACTTCCTGATAACAGAACATGGGAGAGAAACCCACAGAAACACGACCAGATCAGTCAACACCAAACACAACACAAAACAAACAGTTACTATACAGCACATTAAAACAACTCATTCTCATTAAAATTCTCAAATTATGTCTTACTATAAAACACTTTAATGGTCATAAAAAAGGCATCATTTCAAGCAATTTTAAGTATATAGTTCTAAAGTAATTTTCTCTATTTGTTTTTGTTTCTCAATATTTCAGCAGTATTCTCAACACACTAATGTTTGCAAGCACACAGAGACTCACAGCTCTACAGAATCAAGTACCTAAATGGTGCTGGTCCCGCTCAGAAGTGTTTGACAGGGAGGAGAGATTGGAGGACGGTCTGGATCCAACACGGTCCACTGCAGCGTCCTGGAAGTCCTGCAGGAGTTTCGCGGTGTCGTCAAAATGATCCTCGTGTTCTGGCTCCTTCTTCACACACTTACCTACAGATGAGAAAAAGCACCATGATATAGAACAGAGAGCGCAGGCCAGCGCAGCAGAGAGGTTTGGATCTTACAGGTCTTACCTAATGTGCTGAGCATTTCTAGAGACATGTCAGGGTAGCTCTTCATAGACATGAAATCAAGAACAGAACCATCTAAACCACCAACTGTTCCCTGTGTAAACAGTTCAGTTCTCATGAGGAAACGTCATCAAAAGATATTTCAAAAAGCACCAGCCTCTTTATGTCAGATTGGGTTATGTTATAGTTGAAGATTTCACTATTTTTAAAGTGAAAGTGACATATTTGTCAGATATGGTAACCCATACCCGAAATGTGACCTCTGCATTTAACCCATCACTTATGAAGAGTGCGCACACACACACACACACACACACACACACAACACACAAACACACAAACACACACACACACAAACACACAAACACACAAACACACACACACACACACACAAACACCCGTAGCAGTGGGCAGCAGTGCTATGCCCGGAGAGCAATCAGGGGTTGGGTGCCTTGTTCAAGGGCACTACAATAGAACTAGCAACCTACTGATTACAAGCCTGACTCACTAACCAGTAGGCCAAAAATGTTGAATCTTGAAGGCTGTTAGTAGATTGTAGATTTTAAAACAGTCACAAGAGGGAGCTCTCTTCTGTTAATCAGGCAGTTTTCAGCTTATTCTGATTTTATAAACAGGCACAAAGCCCCTGATTATCAACCACTTGTTCTCTTACCTGCATGTCACAAAAACTGGACTTAGCATCATCAGTCAGCATGTTCCTTTTCTGAAAGACAAAAATAAGAGTACACTCTGATGTTCACCAAGACAAAAGCCAAAAACATGAAAGCCACCTCATAAGACGGGCAGATGAAAAGAGCTGACTAAAAATACCTGTCTGATCTGAACGACAGCCTTGGAGTGATCTCCAGCTGTCATTTTATCCAGCAAACCATCCACAAATCTCTTAGTAAAACTGCCACAACCCTTAACAAACTCCTGCAGACTGCGCACACACACACACAAAATCATATTGCACAAGAGAGCTAAACTAGAGTTTTATATTTTCAGAATAATATTTGAGCAGTATATGCTCATGAAAAAGTCACTGCCACAATGCTGGGGGTGTTGTGGGTGGTTGATATGTGTTGCTAAGGTTCTGAGTGTTTATATCATATTGCAGTGTGGCTGCTAGGTGTTGCTGACCTGATGAAATCTTTTATGATATTCTTGCCTGCCCTACTCAAGCAGCACTAATTAACAACAGAAGAGTTCAGTGAGACTGAAGACCTGAGAGCACACTGGACACCCGTTTCATCTCCGTAAGCAGAGTACAGCAGGTCCATCTCATCTGGGAGCAGGTCAGGATAAATGGAATTATTCTGAAGCGTCTGAGTGTTGTATGCACTGCTCAAAAATGTCACTGAAACAAGAGAAAATGAGGAGAGCTGGCAATTGAGAGGAAACTTTGACTGTCCTTATTATTGAACCAAATATTAAAGAACCAATAAGCAGAAAGTGTGATCATCAGTTCAAACAGAAGCCTTTACTGTTATATTTACTTCTGAGGAATAATAGAAACTAGTTGTTGATTCAGGATGGAGGACTATTGGTGATAGAATAATATTCACCTTTGTGTCTCCGGTCGTCTTTGAAGCCCAATGATGTGAGTCCAGGAATCAGTTTATTTGCCAGAGAGCTCAAATCTACAGCATGAGTTTCCTCCTCTGAGAAGAACCACAAGATCAGCATTAGCAAACAGTCTCATGACATCACTGCTCTGTACAACAGGGCCTGTTCATCTTTTATTTTCTCCCCCTCACAATAAACACAGACTGTGATTCGGAAGCACACACAGCAAATGTTACTGAATGACTGTCTGCAGTGTAAATCTATCCCTGCACTATAGATCTGTCATGGCTCAACACCTGCAGATGCCCACCGCTGCTCTACATACAGTAGAAGAAGAGAGTGTGACACACCTTCTGCGTCAGGGTCCTGATTCACAACAGTGTAGAAAAGTGAACCATCTGCGGCCTTTTTAAGATATCCAATCTACGCAAAAACAAATTCTGGTTAGAGATCAGGAAGTCTCTTAATATCGTTGTAAACACTGTCTTCCGTTGGTCATGTAAAGAGCCTTCATTATAATGAGGCCTGGAGAACATCATCAGAATCTGGTCAAATATAGTAAATCAAGTTAAAACTTCTTTACTGTCTTCTCTGTTTAAAACATAAAATTGCAAGTTACTTATGCAGTTATTTTCTGAATGTGGAAGGCAAGTTTAATTTCACCTGCTGTAAAACACCTGCTGTAACAACAAGCTACAAGCACTCCGCCATTCCAGCAGTCACAACACAATTTAGTAGCTGGATATGATAAGGAGATTGTGCTGAGCACTGATCTGTCATTTACTTGCTCAATGACTGATTGTTGTTCATTTTAACCAAGAAAGTTATGGACTGCAGCTTTAGGAGTACGGCACCCCTACTGTCTGATAAGTCGGTTTAACTGAATTTCATTACAGTATGAATTAAAGAAAAACTCAACAGGTGGGGGCAGGTGGAACTTTGGAGTATTTGCTGGTTCTTTAAGAATCTGTAGTCTTTCTGTGAAGTTCTGTAGGCACTGATCGCAATGCCAGAAAGAGTGGACTATCTGGGTACTGTCAGGATGCTCATTTACACATACCAACTGGAACTGATTTGGAACATACCAATTCTACTTTCAAACACTGTTTAGGATGCACAGTATATGAACTGGGACACAGGGCTGGTTTTAGTCTCATAGCACCTTGGAGTTCGGCATGAAGCGATTGATTCGATCCCGGGCTTCATCTGCTGCATGTTCCACTAGTGCCAACACATGTTCTTCTGCCGTGCTGTCTGTCAGACTGCAGGCATTTCCCTCCAGCTCGTACAGATCACTGCAGGAACAACACAGCTGCTCAGTCACACAACATCTGCAAATGTTCAGCTCAGCAGCAGCATAACATGATCTACCTGATGATGGGCTCCCTTACGGGCTGCTTCTTGGATTTTTTGGGGTATTCAGTGTGGATGACCTCTGGCACAGGCTCCTCGGGGGTGATGTCGTCGTCACCCAGAATGGCAGCCTGCTGAGAAAAATCCATGTGCTGCATGAAAGACATGCTGCGCTTCAGAGCTAACAGGCGCTCCTGTGAACAGATACAGATACAGCCACACAGCTCTATTTACTCCTGACGGAGTGCTGCCATATGCCGTGAAGGTGGGGGGGAAGGATTGACACACTCACACAAACAAACCACTTCAATTCTGCAACAAAAACACCACCAGTCAAAAGCCTGGACTCACTCCCTCATTATTTATGATCGCTTCTTTTTTTCTATTTGGTGTGTTCAGTAGTTCAGTTGGATGAGCATTGTGTTCGCAGTGCAGAGATGATGGGTTTGAGTCTGTGAGGAGAACACAGAATCTTCACCTTGAATGCACTGTATGTTGCTTTGGATAAAAGCATCTGCCAAAGGCATAAATGTGAATGTCTTTTTATGTCTAAAATTCAAATGTTCGCACAATATTTATGCATCTATAACACTAATTTCAAACATTTCTGCATGTGCCTTTAGATCAAAACGCTATTAAGATATTGTTCATATTTTGACTGGCAGTTTCACACACACACACGCACGCACGCACGCACGCACGCACACACACACACACACACACACACACTTAAAGCCATATGAAGTACTACAATGGAACACAATAAAATTGTATTTCAATAAATGGAAATTATGGTATGAATGGAGTGGATGATGAACAACAGAAGCGAAGAATTACAACAAAGGAAAACTGCATTCAATATTTTACTTTGCTCATCATTTTGAAGCCTGTATGAAGAAGTTTCTTCGCAGCTTTGTAGTAAACCGTCTCAGGTCGGTTATAAACCATGGCGTTGTCACACATCAGCTTGAAATCTGCCTGGAGAAACACAAACAGATTGAAACAGCTGCATTTATTTTTGGTTGTTCTTCAGGATATTAAAGTATTTGGGTTCAGTAAAGTCGAATACATTTCAACAAGCATTATTCAATGACTGTAAAGGTGAACAATCAGCAGCTTTCATATGAAAAACACTCGAGTACCTTGAATTCTGTGATTGTTTTGTATTCGTTTGCTGTGATTTTCTCCTTCATTGTGCTGAAGTCCATGGGGTGTTTGATGATCATGGAGTAGCCTGGTGCAATGGCGTCTGTTACAGGGAAGGCGAAGAACCCATGTTGATCTTTCCTGTTGAGACCATCAGAAAAATTATCCAGGTACAAGATAAGATATGAAGATTCACAGTAATTCCATCAGTCTCACCTCTGCAGCAGACGCAGGAAATGCTCTAAAAGCTGCTGCCGAGGAGTGCATTCATTCTCTAGGAAAAACAAACAGGAAAAGGAGTGAGAGAGATTTGCTTATCTATAATGATATAACAGCCAGTCAGTATCTATTTAAACTCTGAAATCTATTTAATCTGAAATGAATTTGAAGCAAATTAATATTTATGTTTCGAAATTGAAAGAGAACCAATTCTTCATTTCTGCTCAACGATTATTTCTACACTGTTGAACCTTGTTGAGTTCTGCAGGCTCTGACAGGCCGATCTGCCTGCTGCTCCACCTCCACCTTCACTGCAGGGAGAAACTCATCTGCCTCAGACTCTGACTCCACCTTCTCCCTCTTCCGCTTCTTCTCCTCCAGAACCACCTGAAACACAAGGTTCCTTCAGTAACAGTCTGATGGAACTGCTGGATGATCAATCAGCGCTTCAGTGATGTACCTCCACAGGCCTGGGCAGTGTGAACGGCTCCACAGGCCCACTGACAGCGTTCTCGGACTGTTCTCGCTCACGCTTTTTCCTTTTCTCCTCCTGGATAAATGAGATCAATACAGCAGCTGTAAGAAGAACTGTCATTAATATCTAATCACCAGAAAAAGCCATCAAGTTTATGTAGGTGCGTTCCAGATGGTCATGCATTTGATATACAGATGCTACAGTGTTTGTATAGTGTGTATGTATTTGCTAGGCAATAACAGTATGCTGGATGTTCAGGTGACTAAAATATCATAGACTGTTCACTGGCCTTCCTCCTCCTCCTCTCTTCATCATCCAAATGCTTTTCTTTATCCGATTTCTTTTTCTTCTTCTTCTTCTTCTCCTTGTGACGCTCCCACTCGTGGTCAGAGCGATCATCATAGAAACTGGAGTCATGTCCAGAGCCGGAGAGATCCGTCACCTCACTGCCGCCCACCTTGAGCACCAGCTTTAAGGGTTTATCTAAGGGCTTGTCTTCATAGTCTGAAAAATACAGAAGAGAATTTCTAAAGGGTCAGTGCTTTCAAAAGAAGCGTGTGTGAGAATATCAATGTAATTCTGTCTGACAAACCCAGTAAATTAAATACAACAGAACAAAATATTTGTTCCTCCATGACCAAAGCAGGTGGAAATTATAGATATACGATTATGACAACATAATACCAGCACAATACAGGAAAAAGGTGCAGGAAACCAGACAGTGCACCTCGAGATGTATTTGCAACATTTTCCAAAGAGCTGCAACTATAAACTCGGACAAACATTTATTCAATATCTGAATGAACACATACACAACACAGAATGAATTGATGTTTTAATATTCACACACGCACCTCCTTCCACCGTCCTCCATTCTGGCCAGTGTTTCTTGTGTTTCTTTCCCATCGCGTCTCTTTATCTGCTTGAAAAGAAAAACGGATTGTGTTTTGAACAGTTTGTTGTGAATTTTGTTCAATCGTCTCTCTTTGGTACCGCAGCAACACTAGCGGCGGCTAACATTGACTTCCGGTGACGCAACTTCCTGCTCAGACTGACGTCACCTGTGGCGCGGTGGTTCGAGTGTGTCTGTTGCTGTTATGAAAGGTAAATGTATTTATGTCACTTACATATATGAAATCTTTAGCTAAAGTAAAGTTATGTGAGATTTGTTTTGGGGTTATTGTGTATCCTGAAACCCCTTTATACCCTTAAACCTGTTCCATACAGCGGTTCTGAACGCTGAAACTGCTGCCTCGGAAGGGAACTTCGTTTGACAGTGTAAGTGTACCTACAGAAAGCGGTGTGGCTGTTGCTATGCAGCTGTTTTACGGTTGTTAAGGTGTTCTGGTGGGTTGCTAGGCTGTTGCCGGGGAGTTCATGAGCAATAGATCAGTCAGAAATGTTGCTCTCAGGTTAGACATTTTGAAACACCTGATCCCACGTTTGCACAGTGTATGCTGAGCTCATAAATGTGTGTGGATAAGGTTGAGTTTTGATTTTGTTGTCTTTGTGTTTACACAGATTGAGACAGCACACTTCAGTAATGGAGGTTTCTGATCAACACATGACAGATGTGGGACTCACTCGACCTGACGTTAACATAGAGGTTCATGTGAAATCTGAGAGGTACCTCATGAATTCATCTGCAGGCTCCTGTAGAGCCATGAGAGCTGCTGAAAATCTCTTTACTTTAGTACATGTTCCTGCTCTTATTGTGCCAAAAATGTTTGTCTTTGTAACATTTCATAAAATGTGATTACAACATCTTATATTTCAACCCTGTCAGCCATCTGACTTCTCACTGGTTTGTAACGCCCACTTTTTATAATCCAGTTAAATCTTCTCTAAAGTCTGGTTTTAGTGTATGGAAGTGAAACGGGTGGTGAACATCATGTCACATTGACATCATCTCTGTTTGCCTCTGTGTCTGCAGCACTGTGAAGAGATCAGATGTGAGGACTCATGTTCTGTCTCTGCTGGATCGACACAGTTCAGTTTTAGGGTCTTACAAATGGACAGAGTTTGACAATGAATTTCTCACCAGAAATGTTGAGTCAGTCACTGTAGCAGATATAATTGGTCCGAAGGTAAATACTGTTTTCATAAACTTTTATTTCTCTGTTTTCATAAATTTGAAAAAAAATCAGTTTTTTTAAATATCTTAATTTTTAAGTGAACGTACTTAATTTAAGTTTGTTACAATCTAGAAGTAAATTTGTCAGACAAATATAAAATGTATATACATATGAATTTCACAGTCTGAAAAATACACTCTGCAGAGAATCTGTTTTTAACAGTTCACTGTATAATTTACTTTCATTTCTGTATAGTATTTAAAATAGTGAGTTCAGTCAATAATGACGTCACTGTTCTAAAATGTGAAAAAGTAAAGTAAGTTAATCATAAAGAAGAAGTGGACGTGTCACTGTTTTGTAGATCTTGTAATTATTCTGAGCTGAATGTCTGGATGTTATATTTCTGTTCTGCAGCAGCTTGTAGATCTGAAGGTCCACAATCTCTGTATCCATATATTCTCTCTCAATGATGACGCTCCAAACACACTCACTCTGGCAGAAGAGGAGGAGCTCTCAGCTGCCAACCATTGGCTCCTCCCAGCAGGTATGACACACTCTATTATTCTCTATTATTTCTAATTTAATTTAGATAATTTTCCCAGAGTTGTTCCTTCAAGTATTATTACTAAAACAGTAGAAATAGATTCATATCTTCTGAAATATTGAGACCGAGTAATATGTTCATGTCCTTCAGCTGAGTTTCATGGCATTTGGGAAAGTTTGATTTATGAAGAAGACATCAAAACACAGGTGAGACACATACCCACTGTCATGTCATATTCACGGTTCAGCAGAATCATATTTGTTATAATATATCATTATTGTTGATATATTATTATAATTATGTATCATATTATAGTAACAATATTTATCTTTCAGGAAAATGCTTTACCTGTTCAATAACCACGTGGTAATGCCTAGTTGTTGGATAATCCAGTAAATTTAAAATGTTACACTTTAGGGCTTCATCATTTGATCATTTTTTATTTTGAAATTTGGCGGAAACCATCAGATAAGATTTTTCATAACAAATTAATATGTTTTGTATCAGAGCAAAGACAGCTTCATATTATGTAACACCTGAGTTAAAGTAGAAGACTAAAAGTAATTATAAAACCATCTCAAAATTCAGATCATTTCATACTGTTGACTTCACTGTTATTTTATAATGTGAAAAAGGGATGGAGAATACACGTGTTTGTGCAGTCTTTGAATGGTAAAATGTCTAACCCTAAATGAATGGCATCTCATGGAAATGTCATACCACACAGCCCTTCTTCTTCATGTACTTAACTTGACCTTTCCCTCTACTTTTATTTTCAGCTCTTGGATTATGTTTCCACAACAATTTTCTTCTCTGACAAAAATGTTGACAGCAATTTGATTGCCTGGAATCGTGTGGTCTTACTTCATGGTGAGTCTTGGTCCAAACAATGAAGGCTTGTTTCAGGGTTCAGCAGTTTTGTTCTTTATTGAATACCTGCCAGTGGCATGTTTACACAGTTGCTGTGTGTGTCATAAACCCTCAGGGCCGCCTGGCACAGGAAAGACGTCTTTGTGTAAAGGACTTGCTCAGAAACTCTCTATCAGATTGTCTGGCAGGTGGGGCAGCTTTCAGCAGAAATGACAACAGTTAAACATCCTTTCATCTCTTCATCTGTCAGTCAATGTTTTGCACTGTTTGCAGGTACGCATACAGCCAATTTGTCGAGATCAACAGCCACAGTCTCTTCTCCAGGTGGTTCTCAGAGGTACATCTGCACCCATCACACCTGACTCCATCACATGTGCACCCGTCGCATCTGCACCCGTCGCATCTGACTCCCTCACATCTGCACCCGTCGCATCTGACTCCCTCACATCTGCACCCATCGCATCTGACTCCGTCACACCTGCATTCGTCACACCTGCATTCGTCACACCTGCATTCGTCACACCTGCATTCGTCACACCTGCATTCGTCACACCTGCATTCGTCACACCTGCATTTATCACATCTGCATCCATCACATGTATGAAACCTAATTAACAGACCTGATTGTTTTACAGAGTGGAAAACTGGTTACAAAGATGTTTCAGAAGATTCAAGAGCTTATTGACGATAAAGATGCCCTGGTGTTTGTCCTGATAGATGAGGTTCTCTTTCTCTAGTAACATCATTCATTTTCCTTTCTAAAAGCTTGTAAAATGACTCACTATGTCATTTATTTGGTTGCATCACAGTCATCCCTGCTGCAGAAACAACAGCCTGTATTTGATGGTCTTAACTGGCCATCAAATTCGTTTCCATTGGTCATGCTGTTGGTTATTGGTGTAGTTTTTAAATTTTTTTGTGTTTGACCTCACTTTGGTAAAATGAGGCTAACACACGGTCTTCTGTGGTTTGTTGTGTATTATAAATCAGACAGTTCTGACTCTACATTCTGAATGAGCCTCATTGATAGACACTGTAAACTGAACACACAGTTGTGCCTCACAATCCCAAAAACTGTCTGTCAGGTGGAGAGTCTGACAGCTGCCCGGAAAGCCGCTCAGGCAGGAACCGAACCCTCTGATGCCATACGGGTCGTCAATTCTGTCCTGACTCAGCTGGACCAGATCAAACGGTCACATCCAGTCCTTTTATTATTATGCACAATTCATTACTGCAGACTATAACAAATAAATGAAGGTTTTAATCTTTCACCAAACTCTAATAACTGGCTTTGTCTGTGAAACAACTTTATTTCAAAAATCAACTTTCAAAATCAAACTTCTGCCCTCCATCCAGAAAACCCACCGCATTCCCTTTAAAGTGTTAAGACTGCATCTTGTTTTTTGTTTGTTTTTAAAAATATTCATTCAAACTCATCTGCTTTGCTGATTCAGGCACCCAAATGTGGTGATTCTCACTACATCCAACATCACAGAGAAGATTGATTTGGCTTTTGTGGACAGAGCTGATATAAAGCAGTACATCGGCCCTCCAAGTGCCAACGCCATATTCAACATCTACCTGTCTTGTCTGGAGGAACTCATGAAGGTGTGTGTGTGTGTGTGTCATATTCAACATCTACCTGTCCTGTCTAGAGGAACTCATGAAGGTGTGTGTGTGTGTGTGTCATATTCAACATCTACCTGTCCTGTCTAGAGGAACTCATGAAGGTGTGTGTGTGTATGTGTCATATTCAACATCTACCTGTCCTGTCTAGAGGAACTCATAAAGGTGTGTGTGTGTGTCTGTCATATTCAACTCATGGAGGTGTGTGTTTAATATTTCCCTGCAGTGTCAGATCATCTACCCCAGACAGCAGCTGCTGAGACTGGAAGAACTGGTCACCATGAACTTCATGGAGAGTGACGTGACTCATCTGAGTTTGATGCTGAGGAACATCTCACAGTGAGTAGCACCACAACACATTAGTTCTTAGTAGAAGAACTTATAATACCTCAATGCCAAAGAGAAACATCACCTAGATGTGTGGGTGAGGTTCATTCCACACAGCTAATACACCCCGAGCTGTCTCCTGTACCCACACTCCTGACAATATGCTTGTTAATGGAGATCTTCACAGATGTTCTCACTCTCTCTGGACAGGAAGAGTGTTGGATTCAGCGGACGGACCTTGAGAAAAATCCCCTTTCTGGCTCATGCACTCTATGGAAAGGTATTTATGCTGAAATCCGTGTGAAATAAAGCATAACCACAGTAGAGTTACTGTAAAACATATCCTTCAGTGATGTATGGCTTTAATAATAGACGTGATAAAAGACTAAAATTACCTCAATAATTACATTTGTCAATAATGAGAATAAATAATTCTTAATGTGGTGATGCAGTGCATTAGGATGTTTACATCTAGGAACTGCTTCACAATCATCAGGTTTTTCATGCTGTATATTGTTTGTAATTCCTGTAAAGAATCTTTGGTGTGTGTGCTGTCTTCAGAGCTCCACACTAACAGTGGAGAGATTTCTGAGAGCGATGGACTGCGCTGTGGACACTCAGAAGCGGGAACAAGCTAACCTGGTCAACTGTGTGTGAGCAGCAGACCTCAGCAGCTGGTGAAACACTCAGCAGCTCTTCCTCTTCACTCTTTTCTGATGATCACATCGGTGACCTTTGAACTCTGTTGTCAAATTTATAAAGTTTCATATGAGCACTTTGAATCTGTTATCGTTTAGGTTTTCCTTAAACTTATTTTAATAAGATTCATGATTCTGTTTGTTGTAATGCAGGTGATGCGTACGAGCCTCACGCACACTTTAACATACAGTTACAGCAAGGGTTTGAGTGTCAACAGTTTGTTCTTTTTTATATTATGGTTTTATGTATGTACATATTTAAACTTTGAATTAAATCAGCAAAATGTTTCTCCCTGAATTGTTTTGGTTCTGAATGAGAGAATGTGTGTTCCAGTCACACATTCTAATTCACACGTCACATCCACAGCAGTTGGCATACTGGTGTAAAAGGAATAGTTCACCCAAAAACGAAAAATTCTTTCATCATTTACTCACTGTCATGTTATTTCAAACCTGTATGAGTTTTTCTTCTGTGGAACACAAAAGAAGATATTTTGAGAAATGTCTGTTTTTGTGTCTATACACTGGAAGTCAGTGGGTGCCACTGATGTCAGTGATGATGGTTTCCAACATACTTCAAAATATCTTCTTTTGTGTTCTTCAGAAGAAAAAGTCATACAGGTTTGAACTGGTATGAGGGTGAGTATTTTAAAGAAACAGTTAGCAGATGTGAATCATTGCACTCTTTTGCACTTGACAGAATGAGTGTCCTGCTTTGATGCTGCTGGTTGTGGTTAAATTATAACAAACTAAAATATTAAACACCACATGTGCATTCATTCACATCTGAGCTATTTTCACACAGAATGTTCGACCTTCAGTGTTCAGGAACCTGTTTGACTTCATATTTTCATTTGTCACAAACTGCTTTAACATGCAGTTTGGAAAGTATGAAGTTGGGAGACTTTGATGTGATTCCCAAAATCACAAAAAACAGCATAACATGAATCATTACCTGTTGATGGCTAAACAAAAGGGCAAACACCTGCAGAGCATTGCTGCATTTGACAGTTCCTCTTCCAATAACATGCAGCTGTTTAAATCTAATCAGTGCAGGATGAAAAATCATCAAAAGCTTCATTGTTGTAGTTTATACCAGTTCTGCAGGTAGAAACTGTTTGTATGTTTCAAAACAAAGACAACATTATTATGATGAATTTCCTGATCAGTTCTTCTGGGTTTCTGGCCCCAAGCAATGGAATATCTAAGCAGCTGCCAATAGTAATACATTAGCTGAAGAGTTAATTGACTTGTGTTGTAAGATAACAGAGAGACGTTTGACGTTGTGAGAAGGATCAGAAATAGAGGACTGAGCTTTTGTTTGAAGTAAAGAATGATTTACACAATTTGCTTATTGGCAGGTCAGGATTGGAAATATTTCCTTTTGGAGTATTACAGAAGGTCTTTCGGACTTGTGTGTTGTTTTAATACATTTGAATGAAAAGTAAAAATAAAAGAATGAAAGTGAAAATTTTCCTTTTGTGAGAGTTGGCACATATTGTACTATATTGGATTTTTACATTTTAATGAGGACATTGCCAGCAGTGTTTGGTCACTTCATCCAATCATCATTCACTCATCCTCATGTTGCTCCAAACCTGTGTGACTTTCTTTGATTTCTGTGGAAAACAAACGGTGAACGTATTGGAAGAACCTCCTCTTTTGCTTCTAAAAAATGAATGAGAACTGATGTAAATAAGTTACACTTTCTTGCTCCCCACACAGCTGGCTTTTTTTTTTTTGGCTTTTTATATAACACACACTTTCATGATTTTTTTTAATAATTTTGCAGCTTGTCAGCAGAGGTCCTTCATTTTAATTAAATTCGAAAGAGTGGCCAGGAGAATTACTTTTTTTTTCTAGTTATATGGGTTTATACAGCATGAGAGTAAATAATGTTTTAATTTGCTGGGTGAAATATTACTTTAAATGGGCTGGTCTGATTATGTCAAAATGTTTTGTATAGACATTTGGTTTCCCACCGAGGAAAGTGCTGCTGCTCTCTGCTCTCCCACAGACATTCTTCTGTTTAAATTTAAGGTACAACATTTGGTGATGGTATGACAGTGTCTACAGGACAGGGCATGGCTGTGGGTACGAGTCCCGCAAGAAACAGCTTAGAGTTGTTGCCACTCTTCAGGTGGCTTCAGTGAGATCTGCTAACAGTGTACTGTGATCATGTGATAAGTTGTTTTGTTTAAAAGCATCTGCAGCTGTACAGCAATAGCTTTGGCTTTCACCAGCTGTGATCTCAGAGACATTAAACCTGACTATCAGAAAACAAGCCATGTTTGTGGAGTGTGTTGAGCAACAGCTGAGTGTTGAGGAAGGACTAATAACATGGTTTCAGATGAGCTGTCAGTGTGTGGGGCCGCATGTCATCAGCACAGCCTCAGGGGCAAAAATGTTACAAAACTCACATATTGTTTAACCACTACGTCAATTTTAACAGAATTTGGACCAAAAAAGTATTTGGACACATGCCACACCTCAAAATACTTGAATGTGTTTGCAGGAGGAGTTCAGTACATTAACTGTGGACATGCTTCACTAATACTTGACACCTAAATATATCTGTTGTTTTAGGGGAGATCTGGGCCAGTTGTCATTGACACAAATGTGTTTTCTCTAACAGTGATTTCACAAATAAATTCTAGTTATTTTATTGTTTAAAATGAGCTAAAAGCCTATAAAAGGCTTTTTAATGACAGTTAATTGCATGCACTCTTAAAGAGAGTCGTGTCTGTTGCACTCAGCAGTGAACATTTTTTATTTATTTCAGTGCTCTCATTTCACTGCTGCTGCTTTTTGATTATACTGGTTACTGCTACAACACTGCTTATACTGTTAAACTGTTGACAGTTATAATGTGAACATTGTCTACACTGTTACTGCACTACTGTATATGTATGAACTGTTTATATTGTTTAAACTGTATATATATGTATGAACTGTTTATATTGTTTAAACTGTATATATATGTATGAACTGTTTATATTGTTTAAACTGTATATATATTTATATATATGTATGAACTGTTTATATTGTTTAAACTGTATATATATTATATGTATGAACTGTTTATATTGTTTAAACTGTATATATATAGTATGAACTGTTTATATTGTTTAAACTGTATATATATGTATGAACTGTTTATATTTAAAAAAATATATATATATATTTATGAACTGTTTATATTGTTTAAACTGTATATATATGTATGAACTGTTTATATTGTTTAAACTGTATATATATGTATGAACTGTTTATATTGTTTTAAAAATTTATGAACTTTATATTGTTTAAATGATATATATGTATGAACTGTTTATATTGTTTACACTGTATATATATGTATGAACTGTTTATATTGTTTACACTGTATATATATGTATGAACTGTTTATATTGTTTACACTGTATATATATGTATGAACTGTTTATATTGTTTAAACTGTATATATATGTATGAACTGTTTATATTGTTTACACTGTATATATATGTATGAACTGTTTATATTGTTTACACTGTATATATATGTATGAACTGTTTATATTGTTTAAACTGTATATATATATATATATAGTATGAACTGTTTATATTGTTTAAACTGTATATATATGTATGAACTGTTTATATTGTTTAAACTGTATATATATGTATGAACTGTTTATATTGTTTAAACTGTATTATATATATGTATGAACTGTTTATATTGTTTACACTGTATATATATGTATGAACTGTTTATATTGTTTAAACTGTATATATATGTATGAACTGTTTATATTGTTTAAACTGTATATATATGTATGAACTGTTTATATTGTTTAAACTGTATATATATGTATGAACTGTTTATATTGTTTAAACTGTATATATATGTATGAACTGTTTATATTGTTTACACTGTATATATATGTATGAACTGTTTATATTGTTTAAACTGTATATATATGTATGACTATTTTAACTATATATATTGAACTGTTTATATATATAATATATGTATGAACTGTTTATATTGTTTAAACTGTATATATATGTATGAACTGTTTATATTGTTTATACACTGTATATATATGTATGAACTGTTTATATTGTTTAAACTGTATATATATGTATGAACTGTTTATATTGTTTAAACTGTATATATATGTATGAACTGTTTATATTGTTTACACTGTATATATATGTATGAACTGTTTATATTGTTTACACTGTATATATATGTATGAACTGTTTATATTGTTTAAACTGTATATATATGTATGAACTGTTTATATTGTTTAAACTGTATATATATGTATGAACTGTTTATATTGTTTACACTGTATATATATGTATGAACTGTTTATATTGTTTACACTGTATATATATGTATGAACTGTTTATATTGTTTATATTGTTATATATGTATGAACTGTTTATATTGTTTAAACCTGTATATATATGTATGAACTGTTTATATTGTTTACACTGTATATATATGTATGAACTGTTTATATTGTTTACACTGTATATATATGTATGAACTGTTTATATTGTTTAAACTGTATATATATGTATGAACTGTTTATATTGTTTAAACTGTATATATATGTATGAACTGTTTATATTGTTTAAACTGTATATATATGTATGAACTGTTTATATTGTTTAATTTACACTGTATATATATGTATGAACTGTTTATATTGTTTAAACTGTATATATATGTATGAACTGTTTATATTGTTTAAACTGTATATATATGTATGAACTGTTTATATTGTTTACACTGTATATATATGTATGAACTGTTTATATTGTTTACACTGTATATATATGTATGAACTGTTTATATTGTTTAAACTGTATATATATGTATGAACTGTTTATATTGTTTAAACTGTATATATATGTATGAACTGTTTATATTGTTTACACTGTATATATATGTATGAACTGTTTATATTGTTTAAACTGTATATATATGTATGAACTGTTTATATTGTTTAAACTGTATATATATGTATGAACTGTTTATATTGTTTACACTGTATATATATGTATGAACTGTTTATATTGTTTACACTGTATATATATGTATGAACTGTTTATATTGTTTAAACTGTATATATATGTATGAACTGTTTATATTGTTTACACTGTATATATATGTATGAACTGTTTATATTGTTTAAACTGTATATATATGTATGAACTGTTTATATTGTTTACACTGTATATATATGTATGAACTGTTTATATTGTTTAAACTGTATATATATGTATGAACTGTTTATATTGTTTACACTGTATATATATGTATGAACTGTTTATATTGTTTAAACTGTATATATATGTATGAACTGTTTATATTGTTTAAACTATATATGTATGACTGTTTATATTGTTTACACTGTATATATATGTATGAACTGTTTATATTGTTTAAAATTATGACTGTTATATTTAATATATATGTATGAACTGTTTATATTGTTTACACTGTATATATATGTGTGAACTGTTTATATTGTTTAACTGTATATATATATATATGTATGAACTGTTTATATTGTTTACACTGTTAATAAGTGTTATGCAGGTGTCTTTGAAGATCTGCTCACACAGTTTGGTTGTCTTGACTGCTGTATGAATACAGTGATGATAAAGATTCATTCATTCATTCGTGCAGCGGCGCAGTTCTCAGCAGAGCCTGTAGAGGGCGCCGGTGGTGCTAAAGGGGCCGGACGGCAGACGCTGCGCTTCACATCCTCACCAGCGCAAACACCCGATCATCTCAAGATCTCCACAAGATCCTCTTCTGCCTTCACACTCACAGTGATCCAGTCTCCTCCGAGCGGGATTTAATGTGACGAGGTGTGAGAAATGCAGAACCTTGAACTGAAGTGATCAAATGGGGAAACTTCACTCAAAACATGGTGAGTTGAACATCTTCAGATGTTCACACGTAACCTGTTTGTGCGTTATGAAAGTCAAGTTTTCCTCTTTAGATTGATATTTATTTACCACTATCACGATATGGATTTGCGTGCTGTATGTTTATAAGTAATAATGACTCTTGATCTCTGCCGTGCGGATGCAGCTTGCAGACGTCGTGAAAATCCCGAGGGTGAGTCGAGACGCTCTCAGAGCTCAAGGTTGTTCTGTACACTGACTGGGACTTGTTAACAGCTGCGGTTGTCTGATGTTTTCTTCATCTGTTTTCAGGAGACAGTTTGGTGGTGAACGCGTTTATCTCCAGACGAGCAGCTGGAGATGTGAAGGATCGTCAGGTGAGCGTTGAATGTTCTCGTCACTGTGAGCTCTGTTCAGTCCCTCAGATCATCCAGTACAACACAAACGGTGTGAGTTCAAACCAGTAAAAAAAGTGTGTTGCTGTTCAGTCCCTCAGATCATCCAGTACAACACAAACGGTGTGTGCTGTTCAGTCCCTCAGATCATCCAGTACAACACAAACGTGTGTGGCTGTTCAGTCCCTCAGATCATCCAGTACAACACAAACGTGTGTGCTGTTCAGTCCCTCAGATCATCCAGTACAACACAAACGTGTGTGTGCTGTTCAGTCCCTCAGATCATCCAGTACAACACAAACGTGTGTGGCTGTTCAGTCCCTCAGATCATCCAGTACAACACAAACGGTGTGTGTTCAGTCCCTCAGATCATCAGTACAACACAAACGTGTGTGTGCTGTTCAGTCCCTCAGATCATCCAGTACAACACAAACGTGTGTGTGCTGTTCAGTCCCTCAGATCATCCAGTACAACACAAACGTGTGTGTGCTGTTCAGTCCCTCAGATCATCCAGTACAACACAACTCAGATTCCAGTACAACACAAGTGTGTGCTGTTCAGTCCCTCAGATCATCCAGTACAACACAAACGTGTGTGTGCTGTTCAGTCCCTCAGATCATCCAGTACAACACAAACGTGTGTGTGCTGTTCAGTCCCTCAGATCATCCAGTACAACACAAACGCGTGGTGGCTGTTCAGTCCCTCAGATCATCCAGTACAACACAAACGTGTGTGTGCTGTTCAGTCCCTCAGATCATCCAGTACAACACAAACGTGTGTGTGCTGTTCAGTCCCTCAGATCATCCAGTACAACACAAACGTGTGTGGCTGTTCAGTCCCTCAGATCATCCAGTACAACACAAACGTGTGTGTGCTGTTCAGTCCCTCAGATCATCCAGTACAACACAAACGGTGTGTGGCTGTTCAGTCCCTCAGATCATCCAGTACAACACAAACGTGTGTGTGCTGTTCAGTCCCTCAGATCATCCAGTACAACACAAACGTGTGTGTGTTCAGTCCCTCAGATCATCCAGTACAACACAAACGTGTGTGTGCTGTTCAGTCCCTCAGATCATCCAGTACAACACAAACGTGTGTGCTGTTCAGTCCCTCAGATCATCCAGTACAACACAAACGTGTGTGGCTGTTCAGTCCCTCAGATCATCCAGTACAACACAAACGTGTGTGTGCTGTTCAGTCCCTCAGATCATCCAGTACAACACAAACGTGTGTGCTGTTCAGTCCTCAGATCATCCAGTACAACACAAACGTGGGGGGTGTTTTAGTCCCTCAGATCATCCAGTACAACACAAACGTGTGTGTGCTGTTCAGTCCCTCAGATCATCCAGTACAACACAAACGTGTGTGTGCTGTTCAGTCCCTCAGATCATCCAGGTACAACACAAACGTGTGTGTTGCTGTTCAGTCCCTCAGATCATCCAGTACAACACAAACGTGTGTGTGCTGTTCAGTCCCTCAGATCATCCAGTAAACACAAACGTGTGTGTTAGTCCCTCAGATCATCCGGAACACAAACGTGTGTGCTGTTCAAGCCCTCAGATCATCCAGTACAACACAAACGTGTGTGTGCTGTTCAGTCCCCCTCCAGATCATCCAGTACAACACAAACGTGTGTGAGCTGTTCAGTCCCTCAGATCATCCAGTACAACACAAACGTGTGTGTGCTGTTCAGTCCCTCAGATCATCCAGTACAACACAAACGTGTGTGTGCTGTTCAGTCCCTCAGATCATCCAGTACAACACAAACGTGTGTGTGCTGTTCAGTCCCTCAGATCATCCAGTACAACACAAACGTGTGTGTGCTGTTCAGTCCCTCAGATCATCCAGTACAACACAAACGTGTTAGTCAGTCCTCAGATCATCAGTACAACACAAACGTGTGTGAGCTGTTCAGTCCCTCAGATCATCAGTACAACACAAACGTGTGTGTGCTGTTCAGTCCCTCAGATCATCCGTACAACACAAACGTGTGTGTGCTGTTCAGTCCCTCAGATCATCCAGTACAACACAAACGTGTGTGTGCTGTTCAGTCCCTCAGATCATCCAGTACAACACAAACGTGTGTGTGCTGTTCAGTCCCTCAGATCATCCAGTACAACACAAACGTGTGTGTGCTGTTCAGTCCCTCAGATCATCCAGTACAACACAAACGTGTGTGTGCTGTTCAGTCCCTCAGATCATCCAGTACAACACAAACGTGTGTGTGCTGTTCAGTCCCTCAGATCATCCAGTACAACACAAACGTGTGTGTGCTGTTCAGTCCCTCAGATCATCCAGTACAACACAAACGTGTGTGAGCTGTTCAGTCCCTCAGATCATCCAGTACAACACAAACGTGTGTGTGCTGTTCAGTCCCTCAGATCATCCAGTACAACACAAACGTGTGTGTGCTGTTCAGTCCCTCAGATCATCCAGTACAACACAAACGTGAGTGTGCTGTTCAGTCCCTCAGATCATCCAGTACAACACAAACGTGTGTGTGCTGTTCAGTCCCTCAGATCATCCAGTACAACACAAACGTGGTGCTGTTTTAATCAGTCCAAATTGTGCTTCAGATCATCCAGTACAACACAAACGTGTGTGTGCTGTTCAGTCCCTCAGATCATCCAGTACAACACAAACGTGTGTGTGCTGTTCAGTCCCTCAGATCATCCAGTACAACACAAACGTGTGTGTGCTGTTCAGTCCCTCAGATCATCCAGTACAACACAAACGTGTGTGTGCTGTTCAGTCCCTCAGATCATCCAGTACAACACAAACGTGTGTGTGCTGTTCAGTCCCTCAGATCATCCAGTACAACACAAACGTGTGTGTGCTGTTCAGTCCCTCAGATCATCCAGTACAACACAAACGTGTGTGTGCTGTTCAGTCCCTCAGATCATCCAGTACAACACAAACGTGTGTGTGCTGTTCAGTCCCTCAGATCATCCAGTACAACACAAACGTGTGTGTGCTGTTCAGTCCCTCAGATCATCCAGTACAACACAAACGTGTGTGTGCTGTTCAGTCCCTCAGATCATCCAGTACAACACAAACGTGTGTGTGCTGTTCAGTCCCTCAGATCATCCAGTACAACACAAACGTGTGTGTGCTGTTCAGTCCCTCAGATCATCCAGTACAACACAAACGTGTGTGTGCTGTTCAGTCCCTCAGATCATCCAGTACAACACAAACGTGTGTGAGCTGTTCAGTCCCTCAGATCATCCAAGTACAACACAAGGTGTGTGTGCTGTTCAGTCCCTCAGATCATCCAGTACAACACAAACGTGTGTGTGCTGTTCAGTCCCTCAGATCATCCAGTACAACACAACGTGTGTGTGCTGTTCAGTCCCTCAGATCATCCAGTACAACACAAACGTGTGTGTGCTGTTCAGTCCCTCAGATCATCCAGTACAACACAAACGTGTGTGCTGCTGTTCAGTCCCTCAGATCATCCAGTACAACACAAACGGTGTGGCTGTTCAGTCCCTCAGATCATCCAGTACAACACAAACGTGTGTGTGCTGTTCAGTCCCTCAGATCATCCAGTACAACACAAACGTGTGTGTGCTGTTCAGTCCCTCAGATCATCCAGTACAACACAAACGTGTGTGTGCTGTTCAGTCCCTCAGATCATCCAGTACAACACAAACGTGTGTGTGCTGTTCAGTCCCTCAGATCATCCAGTACAACACAAACGTGTGTGTGCTGTTCAGTCCCTCAGATCATCCAGTACAACACAAACGTGTGTGTGCTGTTCAGTCCCTCAGATCATCCAGTACAACACAAACGTGTGTGTGCTGTTCAGTCCCTCAGATCATCCAGTACAACACAAACGTGTGTGTGCTGTTCAGTCCCTCAGATCATCCAGTACAACACAAGCGTGTGTGTGCTGTTCAGTCCCTCAGATCATCCAGTACAACACAAACGTGTGTGTGCTGTTCAGTCCCTCAGATCATCCGGTACAACACAAACGTGTGTGGCTGTTCAGTCCCTCAGATCATCCAGTACAACACAAACGTGTGTGGCTGTTCAGTCCCTTAGATCATCCAGTACAACACAAACGTGTGTGTGCTGTTCAGTCCCTCAGATCATCCAGTACAACACAAACGTGTGTGTGCTGTTCAGTCCCTCAGATCATCCAGTACAACACAAACGTGTGTGCTGTTCAGTCCCTCAGATCATCCAGTACAACACAAACGTGTGTGTGCTGTTCAGTCCCTCAGATCATCCAGTACAACACAAACGTGTGTGTGCTGTTCAGTCCCTCAGATCATCCAGTACAACACAAACGTGTGTGTGCTGTTCAGTCCCTCAGATCATCCAGTACAACACAAACGTTTGTGTGCTGTTCAGTCCCTCAGATCATCCAGTACAACACAAACGTGTGTGTGCTGTTCAGTCCCTCAGATCATCCAGTACAACACAAACGTGTGTGTGCTGTTCAGTCCCTCAGATCATCCAGTACAACACAAACGTGTGTGTGCTGTTCAGTCCCTCAGATCATCCAGTACAACACAAACGTTTGTGTGTGGGGACATGTTTCATTATGATCATCATTTCAGATTAACCTGTGATATGTATGACCACACACTGACCTCACTGAGCTCTTTCTACCTCTGTAACTCATGTCTTGGGTGTAACCTAATGATGGCAGGTTGGTTCAGTTTTATTTCATAATATTTTGGACTTAAACTAGGTAATTTAGATGTCACACACTTGGCATAGCAGTGTTTTTTACAGTGCCAATCTGAATTTCAGCCTTTCCAGTATATTGATGTATAAATCATTATCTTATTGTTTCTTGTGTTTGTAAAATGTCGTGAACATTATTTGAAGTGTATCAGAAAGCATTGTTTGGGTGTACAACAGACTGCTGCTTTGACTTTTCCATTGTATCACATCGAGTGACTTCAAAGTTTAGACAGGAGCAGAAAGAGCTGTTGGTGAGACAGAAGCGAATCAGCTGCCAAAGACCACATTTCCATTACCCAGAAATCAGCCACTGAAACAAACACATGAGAGAGTGTGTGTGTGAGCACAGGGCTGTGCAGTGACATGTCGAGTTGTGTGTATTGTCAGAGCTGCTGTTGTTTTTGGCATTGAGGCAGAAGTGTATGGTTGATCATTTGGGACAGACAGGTTCTGACAGCCGGATCCTGGGAGGTTTCAGCAGGGATGAGTATATGAACACTGGCAGAACGCTGCTCAGACCCTGAGGGCTGCAGGCACTGCAAGAATGATGTACCTGTTACATCATTTTAAGGGGTCATGATATGAGTCAGATTTCCCTTGATCTTTTGACATATAAGAGGTTCTGGTGTCATTAATACATCTTGCAAGTTTCATAGCTTAAATCATCCTCCTTATCAATACCGAAAGAATTAATGTAATCATTCTCCATAAAAAAGCAAATGCGTAATGGCTGGATTTATGATGTCGCAGGGTAGATTAATTTTCATATAACCTCATATTCATTAGTCCACTACAACATTGCGCAACAGGCTGAAGAGAATACATTAGAGGAGTGAGTGGATCTGAAGGCCTCTGTGTCAAACTCTGTGTTGTTCCTGGCTGTGCTCTTTATTGGCTAAAATGTTAGCCAATCACACACATTGATGATTACACCCGAAGCTTCTTAAAGGCGAACACTTAAATCTGACTTTTTAGTCACATGACTACAAACAGGGTGGGAAAGGGCATAAACTACTTGAGTGTTTTTTGGCCAATTACACTTCAGGGAACTAAATAAAAAACCTATCATGAGCCCTTTAATTAATGTCGCACAGAGAGAGATGTTCTGTTACTTCAGCATTGACTTGCTCTGTTCCTTATGTTTCAACAATGTAAAAGTTATTTGGTAACTTTTGATGGGACCCTTAAGGCAAAAGCTCTGCCAGCACAGGGCCTGTCCTGCAACAATGGGCTGCACTCTGGGTCTGATCGAATCAGAATTTTGGCTGAGATTTTTGTTCTGTCAATCGTCACCTGTATGAGTATAAATGCACCAGACGTTTAAGTTGTTTATTTAGCTTTGTAAAAATCTTTTTGTTTCAACTTGAAAGGGACACACCCATGCTGCCTCAGGATTCTGCGTTGTGTAAACTTAAGATGAAAAGCTATTTAAAGCGAGCTTAAAGTTAAACTTAAATGTATACAACGAGCAGTTTTTTTATTAGTTCAAATATGTTAATATTATATGTTCAAATATGCTGACTGCTCACAGTTGTATATCTCTGTGTGAAGTGATGTGTCTGGGAGGGGAGAAGTCTGCTTCAGTTCACAGCTGCTCTGGAAACCGTCTGTTCAAACCCACAGAAGTATTGATGATGTCTAACTGATGAAGATGATCTCTTGATAAGTTGAGGGATAAAAAGGCATTGTTCTTGAATGTGAGCTGTTTTGATTGAACACTTTCCAGTGAAGTTTCTCCAGTCTGTTACATAAGAGCTGGCACAGACACCCGCCCATAATCCTGTGTACTAGAACATTACCAGATAATCCAGAAATGAAGAGTCTGTATTAGAGCCTTTCTTCTCTTAAACACAAAATGAGATGTTCAGATGTATCTTTAAAAAGTCCAGATTCAAGACTGCTGCTCTCTTGGGCTGGAAAGTGAATATTTAATATATTCTAGATGAAGCACCATCATGATTAGATCATGCAAACACACAGATTTCCTTCTCTAATGTCATTGTTTATCTCAGTAATTGCCAGGAATCTTTGAGGAAACATGTCTGTATTTGTTGTATATCTATTTGTTGAATGTTCAGCATTGTAATTTATTGATATTTTGGTTACACCCTCCGAAATGTGGTTAGACTGTTGGATATTTGTTGAGCTGTTTTTCAGTGTTGTATTAATATTATGAAGTGTGGCTGTGACTCAGGTCTTTAAATGGACTGACATGTGACACCTGCAGATAAACTGACACCATCACACGAAATGTTTGTTGTGTTGGGCTTTTCTTGAAGTGCTATGCTTTACTAATAGTTCTGTCTGTGTATTATGTTAAAATAAGAAAAAAGCGGATACGTTTTTTGTAACCGTGTGTGTTTAATAGGGTTTCCTTCCAATGTATGAACGTCACTGTTATGTTGACGTCAACATAATGTTATCAACACTGTTAATACTGCTGAGGAATAAATTAGATTTTTTTTAAGGGTTAGTTGATATTATAGTTCAAACACTGTCAGTAGAGTTCTACTCGTGCTTAACCTAAAACTTTCCTCAGAACTTAATGAAGGCGAGACCATGTGTCTGATGATGGCATCTGAGGGTTTCAGCTTTAGGATTTGGGAGGCAGGTAAAATCCTGATGGCCGGAGATTAGAAGGGTCAGCCATTTGTCAGGGACGAGAGGGAAAATGGATTCCTGAGCTGCCTGGCTAGAACTTCAAAGCGCAGGCCTGCGAGTTATTAAAGCTCTCTGATATCACTGGAGCCACGGGGTTCTTCTGCTGTGGTTTGAGGGAAGGGCGGGTGAGTATCTCCAGGGTCTTCGTAGTTAGGGGCTCTTTAGTATTAACTCTAAAAGCTGTTTGTGTTCAGGGTTCAGTACTGGGTGGCTCAATAGCTCTGGACTCAAGTTTACTTGAGGAAAATGAAGTTCTTCAGTTCTGACTCGCCCTTAAAACCTTCCAAACACATATGAGTTTTTTAATGAACCTTTAATCTTTGTTTTTTTTCATTTCCTCTCTGTGGTGAAACAGTCAAGTCACTTCTGGCAGTATGGATGCTTTCAGTACAGCTTTACAGAAATTCTCCTTTTGACGGGGGGAATAGCAGCACATGGATTCAAATTGACATGAGAGAGAGAAAATAACCACAGCATTTTGATGTTTGGTGAACTGTGACAGAGGACTGTCAGGTGAAGGAGGTTTTAAGCATACAAAATCTTCTAATGTCAAGCGGTGACTGCTGACTGATCAAAGACGTTCACTGGAAACAGGCTTTGTTTTGTTCTGTGATCGAGGGAGAATGAGTTGGCTGGGTTTGAGAGAGGAGAACATGACTCCAGGTGTTCCAGTGTTACCTGTGTAAACACCTGGCACAGGGCTGGAAAAATCTTCAGAGAGAAGATCAAAATGAACGGTCAACATGAGACGCCAAAATAGCGGGCGTTCAAGGCCCAAACAGAAGTTTCTCTGTGAAGGATCAGCATGGAAAGCTCTTAATTTCAGCCCGCTTAATTTCTGCTGAAGTGGAGACCGCACTCCAAAGACTCGCCATTCTTAAAAACCTGTGAGGTTCAGTGTGCTTCAAACCTGGAAACATCAACAGTCCTCACATATTGCTGTTCTCTTAAAGTCTGGATGCCTGAATCATGACATACTGATCCAGCTTCTCAACGGCCTCTTAAATGTTCTGAGACACCAACACAGAGCAGCGCATAGTAACTGCGCTGAACTGCATCTGAACAGATTGATCAATGGTGGGATTCTATATTAACATGAATGTCAAAGATTCTGTGAGCAATCAACAAGTTGACTAGGCAGAATAACCGCAAGTTTCTCCAAATCCTACTGGTGTGCATCCTACTCGTGCATTTACTGCAGTGTGTGAGTTGAGAATAAACATGGTGTTATTGTGTGTTGGGGTGGATGCTAATATAATAAAGTTATCATTCTTGGTGTGAACAAGCCTTCAGCCCTTTTTGTTATTGCTTGGTTGTATTAACAAATGATATTTCCTACTTTTAACTGTCGAACAGGACTGTACATTTACTACACATGAAGCACTGTTTCAATTGGACTGTGGCATTTGAACTCATTTTTGCTTTTAGGAATATCACATTGAATGATGTTCAGTTTCTGTCAGCTTCATTCATGTCCTGAAACTAGAGTGACTTCTGGTTTGGGCACTTTGCCCTTGTTTAGTAGTTGAGAATCTGCTGGTCAGATAAGGGTGAGGAGCAGCCTCTTTCTCTAAAGGCTTTGTGATGGTGGGGCACTTTTAGGGGTGCTGGTTTGGGGGAAGGAGACGTGGAAGAATGGAGGTGTACAACAGATGCTGATACCATCTGTTTTTTTGGTGATGGGTAATTTGTTTACAAATGCGAGCATCAATATTACTTTAGAGTTTGGGATTTTACCTTTTTTTCCTTATTTTGCAGTATTATACCTGCATAAATTTGGTCCTGAACTTTTGGTCTATACGTGCCACTACTCGCATCATGTATAGAAATCATGTGCTTTGTAGAGAAGAGTTGTGCTGTTACTTTCCTAAAAGATTAAGTCAGTCATCAAATCTGCAGACAAGAATAAAATCAAGATTCTTTGACCAGTAAACCACCTGTGAGAACACTAGTATCTTCATTCAGATCCTGCAGTGGTTAATTTACACAGAATTAAAGCTTCATTTCACATTTTCTCACTGTTATGTCTTTTAGGAAATCTAGCTGCTGATGTTTCTTCACTAGAGATGATTAAAAGCTTTTGACGCTGGGGCTCTTAAATAATCCTGTCACATTTCAGCCCCTTTCCAAAGTGGTGTTCCTGTAGCTCAACTGGTGGAGCATTCCATTAGCAGCGCAATATTTATGCTGTGAAAGGCACGTTGAAGATGTTTGCTATCTTCCAGTTCCTTGTATAAGCATGTTTTTCAGGCTGGTTGAGGGTTCAAAAGCTTCAAAGGGCATGAAGGTGCCATCACTGAATGGTGAGCACATGTAGAGCAGTGACACAAAGACGACTGTTTGATCCCTTTCAGACTCTAACAATATTTCCTTTTTCCTCATTCCAGACTTTTGACGCACACCTAATCATAATTACAGGATTTTCATTTTACACTGTTTAAAGTCAATGTGAATCCAAAATGAAGTCCAGTTACTTACACATTTAATTACACATTTCTGTTATTCCAAATAAAACTCGATTTTTTGTCTTTATTCATCTCTTCAGTCTTTGTTCAGAACACATTGACTTGTTCTGCGTTGGACACTGATGTCTGAACTCCTCCCCCTCAGTCATCTGTCCTGCACCTGTCACGCATCACTCAGCTGGAAAATGGTTTGCAAACTGTGTTTCATGTCTGCAATGGAAGAAACGGCAGACGTCGCTGATGACATAATGTGTGTTAAAAGCAGAACATGATTGGATGGTTAATTTAGGGAAAATGTCAGGTATTTATTGTGGCACAAATTAATACAGAATTGTGTTCTGTTTGTAAAACACATTATGTGAAAATCTGTAACTTTTGCCTCTCTGCCACCATCTCTATTTGAAACATAAAATTGCAGAGTACTTTATTATTTAGTTAGTTTTACTTTTATTGTTTTTGACCAAAGAAAGAAGAATTACAAATTGCAGCTTTAAGTGTCTAAAAAGTGAAAAGAGTCAGACTTCATAGATCTGTTCAGTGTGACCGTTGAACATTGTTTGAGGCGTGATGAATCTGAAGATGTTGAGCTGGGGTGTTTGTGATGTTTCACAAGGCGTCACAGAGATCAGTCTGTACTTGGTGACTGAATGAAAACAGGCTGTCAGTGGTGAATGTTACACTGAGCGTTTACTTGCAGGAGAAAAAGAGAAAATACCTGCAGCAGCAGTCAAAAGTGCCTGTGCGGTGACTGTTTTAGGTTCGGGCCTCTAGATTCAGCTCCGTGTTTGATGTTGTGCAGTCCTCAGCCAAGTTAAACACGAGGAGACTCAGAGGTTATTACAGTCGAGTGTGTAAGGTATGTTTCCATATAAACCGCTGCAGCTCTTCAGCTCACTGAGCTTCATCTCACCAGCATTAGTGCAGTCACGGGAATGTTGGGTATTTCTACTGTGGTTGTTATTAAATGAATACTGCTGTTTTAATCACTAACTTCATGACAAGGCATTTGAAAAAACTTTGGTAGGAGTAAGTTTGTAAGGAGTAAAAACAACAGTCAGGGATGTTGTTCCTGGAATGAAAAAAATGTGTTTCTAAAAGGAAAATAGTTTTTAATTGTATGGGTGGTCACAGTGTGAGTTATTTTTTATCACAGCAATAGCGTCTCATTTGATTTATTTTTCCTCTTTTTTATTTAGAACTTGATGGACACAAATCAAAAGCTCATTCATATGGACTGAATGATATGTTTCTGACTATTTTAGAGTTTCTGCAGGTTGTGTGAGTGTCTCTATGATTCAGTTACAGTACATTTGAAACTGTGGCCATGCAGATCTGAGCTGTTTCATCTGTGCCTCTGTTCAGCTGCTGAGAAACACTGAAACCATATCCAGCCTGTGTTCGTCACCTTCGGCACGTGAATCAGATCATTTCCACTCAAAGGTTTTTGGTCTTGTAGGTCTCAGTATTGTATGGTCACCGTTAGTATGGCACATCTGTGTTTGCTTATTTGCTAACTGTTCAATGCGACTCGTGAGTGTAGCTCTCTGAACAAACGCAGACTCCCAGAGCAGCTTTTGAGCAGCTTTGGAAACCTCATCTTTTTTCCACATTCCCCCCAGACGGAAGGCTGCAGACAGACACCCTAAACTCAGTTTCCTGTCTGCACACTAAACAAACAGAGTGAGGAGGGAAGGAGAGGTTGCAAGTCTGTTGTGCATTGTGCTGCAGCTTTTCAGAATGGGGCAACTTGGCGACGTCTCGAATGTTGTGCATCATATGATTAAGAAATGTGAAGACCTGCAGCCTCATTGCCTGACACACTTTTGTCTCAAAATTAAAGTTTTGAATTATTAGAAAACTCTGAGAGTGGCCTTGTGTTTTTGTGATGAAAGAAATCCAGCGTTTGAGAGGAAGTGCAATTTGCTCTGAAAACTGCCGTCTGGGTCAAGACTCCCCCGTTTTGGACCTCAAGCTCACACGTGTAGGTATGGCTGTTATTCAAGGCATAAAAGTACAGAGCTGCAGCTGAAAGTTGTTAGCTGTTGAAACTCACTGGCAGTTTCAGAGCAGGAGATCAGGCTGCAGATGAGCGCACAGTTCCTCACAGAATGAGAAGAGCTGCAAATGGGTCTTTTTTTGTTTCTGGGACATGCTCTCTGCATTAAAAGCTGCTTCCAGATGTGTCTCTACTACAGGAATAAAGCATTCAAATCATCAGCTTTCATTAGGCACTGATGCTGGCATTGATGCTGGTTTTACCTTTTTAAGTGCATGGTCAGGGTTAATGTAGGTGAGCTGACTATGTAGGCAGTATTTTAAGGCATGATGTAAAGACATGCAGGGACAGAACAGAATTATCCCTGCATGTACTAATATTTGTTAAAATAGCTCAATTTAATTAAACTTTGTTTGTTTTCTCCATTACGCTGATGGTCTGAACACATTAGATGTGTTGAGCTTACAAGTCTGTATTGATAGTTTCTGCTGACACTAAAGCTAAATGAATAAACATCTAAAACATCAGAACATCTGAGAAACAGTTTATGTTGGGTGAAGTTCTGCAGTACTGTATGAGAGTCTGAGACGCTGTTGTGCTTAAGGTATAAGCCGATATAAGGTATCGGCTTTAATAAGAGCATTTGAAGTAGTGATTCTACAAAACAAAGACACTTGCTGTTTAGTGAATTACTCTGTGTTGTGATGCTCAGAATAGCCACAGGGCATCATGGGATGTTTCCTGTCTAACAGCAGAAGGGATGAGGATTTAAACAGAGCTGAATATAAACCACTGTTTCTTTCTCTTCCTGAAAGCAAACTCGTCTGTCTGCTTGTCCTCCACAGCAGTGTAACTTTCAAATAAACAGGAGGGCCTGTGAAACTCACCCCATAATAGTGATTTAGATATTTAAAATCCTATTTAACCCTTAAGTATTTCCATATAAACAGCGTGAAGTTTCGCCGGATGCGTTCTGTACATATTTGTAGCACATCAGCGTTCCTTTATGTTGATATGGGCCTGGCTGATCTTATCTGCTCCAAAACACTCATTGTATCAGCACATCTGAACTCTTCACCCTCTCACCAGCATGTCACGTGGCTGCTGATGTCATCTTTGTTTCTGTTCAAACCCCATTGGTTTCATGTCGGCTCTGTCTGTTACAACTGATACACGAGTGATGGATGTGTTTGTGTGAGGCTTCTACTCCACTAGTGACGGGTGTGTGTTTGTGTTTGTGTGAGGCTTCTACTCCACTAGTGACGGGTGTGTGTTTGTGTTTGTGTGAGGCTTCTACTCCACTAGTGACGGGTGTGTGTTTAAGGTGTTGGTGTTTGTGTGAGGCTTTACTCCACTAGTGGGTTGTGTTTGTGTTTGTGTGAGGCTTCTACTCCACTAGTGACGGGTGTGTGTTTGTGTTTGTGTGAGGCTTCTACTCCACTAGTGACGGGTGTGTGTTTGTGTTTGTGTGAGGCTTCTACTCCACTAGTGACGGGTGTGTGTTTGTGTTTGTGTGAGGCTTCTACTCCACTAGTGACGGGTGTGTGTTTGTGTTTGTGTGAGGCTTCTACTCCACTAGTGACGGGTGTGTGTTTTGTTTGTGTGAGGCTTCTACTCCACTAGTGACGGGTGTGTGTTTGTGTTTGTGTGAGTGGCTTCTACTCCACTAGTGACGGGTGTGTGTTTTTTTTTTTTTTTTTTGGGGGTTTTTTTTTTTTTTTTTTTTTTTTTTTTGTGTCTCCCCCCCCCCGGGGGGGGGGGTTTTTTTTTTTTTTTTTTTGTTTTTTTTCCTTTGTTTGTGTTTGTGTGAGGCTTCTACTCCACTAGTGACGGGTGTGTGTTTGTGTTTGTGTGAGGCTTCTACTCCACTAGTGACGGGTGTGTGTTTGTGTTTGTGTGAGGCTTCTACTCCACTAGTGACGGGTGTGTGTTTGTGTTTGTGTGAGGCTTCTACTCCACTAGTGACGGGTGTGTGTTTGTGTGAGGCTTAAAGGTGTTTCTAGAAGCACTAAAAACTGCTATGGATCAGAATGTACTCTGTGCCTTTCACCTGTATTTGAAGAACATAGTCTTACTAGTTCTTTATCACAAGCTGGCAAGCTGCCTGCCGAGACAGCATTTTTTAGGCATCATAGGTGTGCTTATACGAGCCCTTAATTCTAGCTGTGTAAATAAATTTAGAATAGTTTATAGCAGTGCAGCTCACTAGGTCTGAAACTGAACTGTTGCTCTAGTTTATAGACACAGCTGTGTGTTTTGTAGTAAATAATATCTTTAAATGTGTTGCAAATCCAGACAGCAGGAGAGCAGGAAAGGAGGAAACCCTTTGACCTGTTTTATTTTTAGAGGAAACAGGCTGTAGAATTTTACACTGGTATAAAAGCCCACAGCCTGTAACATGTACGTTCTGTCTTCAGTTCCTGTGGCCGGAGGTTACACATCTACACGTTAATGTGTGTTGTTGTCAGGAAACATAAAAAGCTGCTGTTTAAAGCTCATGTACACAAATTTGAGTTTAGTTAAGTTAGTTGTATTTAGGTTAATTTTATCTAAGTTTTTTCACCTTTACTGTACCAGGACCCCCCAACAACAGTGTAAAAACAACAGTTTCTCGTCTTTGTGTGCAGCTTTCATTGTTCCTCTTGTGTGTTTTGGTGAGGTGTTATGTTGGACCTCGAATTTTAGTTCAAGAGAAGAACATGCAGCATAACATGAATGATCCATATACAGAAAATGTCCACGGTCTGGGTGACAAATGTTCTAGTGAAAGAATAATCAAATGAATGTATCTGATGCTCTCCTGCCTTCATAACCTTCAAATATTATACACAAACTGACAGAAGATTTGTGAACGTGCTGCAGTGTAAGAACAGCCTTTCAGCAGTGTGTGTGGAGGGTGAGAGAAAGCTGATTCAAACACTCAACATCAGCGTTTCAGGAATAGAGCTGCAGCTTGTACTGTACTTACAGTAAGATACAGCTACAGTTGAGTTGGGAATCAAGAACTGTTCATTTGAATAAAAACTGGTAAAAAGCAGGATGAGGTGAACTGAAGATCAGCCACATCTTCATGAGGAATCTAATGTTTCTGTGTGTTTATTTGACACGTACTTGGATGACTACTTTAAGTCATTCACTACAGAAAACTGTCTGTCTGAGTGTATCTGACTTTCTGAGTGTGTGTGTGTCTGAGTGTTTCTGATCATCTGTGTCTGAGTGTATCTGACTGTATGAGTATTTGACTGGGTGTGCGTGTGTTTGAGTGTCTGTCTGAGTGTGTCTGATCACAGCAGAATTTCTTTAAATCTTTCATAAAAGGTCAGACTTCCTCTGCATTTATTAACTTCATATGTGTATGTCATGTAACTGTGACAAGGTTCTTCATTTCAAAGCCTGGCTCTGCTGTCAGTCTGTCTGTGTTAAAAACACATCTGATCTGACTCAAGGCAGTTTCCTCTGGAATTAAACAGCTTTGTTTATTGATAGTTCAACTAGCCCTCATGTTACAGAGCTACAGAGCTCAATAATATCGCAAGTATCAGCTGCGTCATATTTTAAACAGAAACTTCTGCCTCTCTTTCGCCATCTCTGTTTAAAACATAAATTGTAGGTTACTTTACGAACTTATCTGTATGTATTCTGAAGTTAAACTTGTTGACATTTCCTGTGAATTCTGACAGTGCAGATTTTAAATCATTATTGTAAACTTACCGTTGTGATTCAGGGTAAGGTAAAAAGACAGTTTTAAACACTGTTCTTGCTCAATAAGAATTTTAATCCTTTGAGAGTCACTGGGCCTCATGCAAAATGATCTGGTTGTTTTTAAGGTTTATGTGTGGGCATCCTCTGAAAACTGCTTAGAAGAAACCTGGTTTGGTCTTTCAGTTGAAATTGGTGTCAGTGGTTTAATCAGTTACTGTCAGTGATGTAAACGGCCTGTAACTCAGTAAATGTTGGTGATGTTTTAAGCTGCATTACTTTTAGTTTGGGTAAGCTGGTTGGTTCTGAAGTTGACGTGTATGGACAGTCTCATCTGATGTGTTTCAGTTATTCTATCACACATGAAGAGTCTTGAAAGAACTTTGGCATCTTGTCTGTATGAGACGAGAACACACAGCTGGTTGTGCTCTGAAGAGTCACACATCGTCTCTTGTGCTGCTGTATTGAGATCTGATACAGCAGATAGATTTCAGTGTCTCCACAAACTGAGGCTGTCAGAACGCTTCACATATTTTAACCCAGTCAGTGCTTTTCTTCTAATTTAAACAGAGTTAAAAGTGCCAGCGTGTAAACAGCATTACACAATAAAGAAACAAGGTTCCTGTTTTTCTTCAGCTGTGGATTGGAACCAGCTTCCTCTTAATGAAACATATGGTGCACACATTTCTGCTGAAAACAGGCCTCAGTGGGTGATGGCATTATGGGTAAAATACCATGTGTTAGCCTTTAAAATGCAGAGGGCGGTTGGATCCTGCAGCTCAGAGACGTGCTGTGTTGGGTGGTAATGAACAGGACATCATGGCCACCCTGCTTGTGCAGTTCAATGGGTGTCTGTGAACTTTTCTGCAGTATTAATTTCTCTGTTTAAACTTTCAGTTTAAGAGTTGATTTAATTCACTTTCCCAGCGAAGCGCTGGTGTTCTGACGCTGTGTTGTGTTTAAGTCACATTACAGTGAGTCAGATTTTCAGAGCTGAGTCTGCTCCTCTAAAACTCACATTAGTCAGTGGATGTATTACATCAAACTCACTATAACTATTTTTGTTACAGTATATTCATCAGGTTTAGATGGAATATTCCAGATGTCATCTTTCATCAGTCAGAATCAGTCGATGACTTTACCTGTGTAACTGTGAGCAGGTTGAGATTTCTACACAAACTATGGCGGTGCATTTTTGTGCTTCAGAAGTAGATGGTAACATCATTTGTCACTTCCTGTCTCAGTGTCAGATTCACCTGTTTCATCTGTGACTCTAAAGGAGGTTTTTATCAGATCCTTTTGCAACAAAAAAATTCCCTTTCTGACCCTCAGAAAATATCCAGTAAAAACTGTGACTGTGCTCTGTGTGTGTTGTGAGTGAGACTGTATTTGCTCTGTTTTGATGCATATGAGTTTTTTGTGATTGAATTTTTAAAGGTTGAAAACACTGCTACCTCAGATAGAGAAAGTCTGCTGATGTTGTGTAAGCGCTGGACACGGCCATTAGATGGATACACACACATCTCAAAAAGATAATCTGAACAGATGTGTATGTTGTCATTGTTCTCGGATATTGTTATAGGTGATTTGACACATTAAAACACATTTTTGGTCTTGTTAAAGATATGGAAGTTGTTCAGACCAATAGAACTGCAATAGACGGCTGTCTTAAAAGGGTTGTGATTAAATTACTTTGTTTCTCTGTGAGTAAAAGCAATTAGACTTTTAGACTGTTGCTTTGGGGTCCAACAGCAGAGTTATTGTTTGGGAGGGATTGACTCTTGCACCATCATCATCATCGACAGTGAGACTTCACATGTAAATGTTCTCTGCAGGTTGACTAACAGCTCTTCTGTGTTTTCTCTGTAGGAGAGTCAGAGCAATGAGCTGAAGGATGGACGGTTCTCAGCTCATCATTGCCCTTTAGAGGGTATGTACTCAAATTCACTCTGTAGGTCATAATCAGACATGCACATATTAAGTTCTGTTGTTTAGATGTGTGTGTGTATGCGTGTCTGTGTGTGTGTTCAGTGCGTCTGCCCTCACAGAAGGTGGAGGGCTGTGAGAGTTTTCTGCAGTATCTTCAGTCTGATGAAGAGAGAGACACACTGAAGGAAGTTGGAGTCTGCAGAGGAAAGAAACTCATGAGTTTAGATGTGAGTGCACAGCCTTTCTGCGGCTGACATTTGACATTTCCCACGAAATGCAACCCAACAGCTCAAACATTATTATTAAGAGCTCAAATTATTATTATAAACCTACTGTTGTGAATCAAGGTAAGTTAAAGGGTGTTCAACACTGTTGATCTGATATATATATTTACCCAATAACTGATTTTCGTTTATTTTCAACCTTTACGGAAAAGTTAACCCATAACTGAGAAGTCTGTCAGCGTTTACTGATGTGTGGCGCCTCCTGCTGGTCGTGTATGAAACAGGCTGTTGGTGTTTGTGGTCTTGCAGGATCTGGAGTGTAACGCATCTCTGGCGGATGACAACAGGCAGGAGTGGATCTTCACTCTCTATGATTTTGACAACAGCTGCAAAGTGACAAAGGAGGTAAAACATCAAGTTATAGTTTGTAAATTCCTGTTTCTCTCAAAAGCCTGTTTCACACTTCCTGCATCGGCAGCAACTGTGACAGCAGATGCTTTAACACTAAAGCTTTAACACTGATGCGGTTTCTAGGTAATGTGTGAATCAGGTCTAATGAATCTGATTCTCAATGAAGATGAAAACTACAATGTCTGACAGTGACAGTTTCACATGATTTCTGTGGTGTGTGTTTTGTATGTGTGTGTTGCGTGTGCCAGGACATGTCTAGTCTGATGCACACCATCTATGATGTGCTGGAAGCGTCTGTCAATCACTCCTGTAGCAGCCAACAAAAGACCCTCCGTGTCAAACTGACGGTCAGCCCTGAACCTGCAGAGCGCAGGAGAGACGGGAAACATGCTGCAGCAGGTACAGTTGCACACAACCACATGCACGCACAGCCACACACACTGTATGCCTCAAGGGCGGAGTGACCAAGATCAATAACTGTATGAGTACTGTTATGTCTCAGAAAGTGATTTTAGAAGGAAATCTCTAACATTGGACACATTTCTGTCACATTCTGAACATTTTTCAGCTTCTTTGTCAGAAGTGAAATGCTGACTGTGGTATTCTTCTCTTACTTTAGAGACAGACGCTGGTGTAAGTCGTGTTGAGTTCTCTCATCCAGACGACAGACAGACACACACAACACAAAGGTGAGCAGCAGGATGAGTGTTATCAGCACCAGCGGTAACACTCGGGTTTGGAATGGTTGTGTTTCTCTTAAAGGAATAACTGAATGACATCATTACCTTCAGTGAAGTGGAGTATGTCTGTGAGTTTTGACTTGTTTTCTCAGAGTAGCAGTTCTGTTCTTTACTTGTAGCTGTTTATTACTTTACTGTGGAAAATAATCTTAAAATTTCTCACTTCTTTGGTATTTTTTCAAATCTGATCACAGTTTGAGACATTGTGAGATCTCCTCTGAACTCTGAATGAGACATATCACATTTTTAAACAGGAGACTTATAAACAGGGCTTCATTTAATCTCCATTTAAAGCTGTTTCTGTCTCAGAGAAATAACAGTGATACTAGATTACACTATAATTGTACTATATTTATTATACTGTCCACAGTGTTATTTTGCTGGTAGTTTTCTTGTGCTGGTTTGCAGTGCAGACACAGTTGTAGATGCGCAGACGTGTTTATCAGACCACACGTTCACAGGTTCTGTCGGGTGTTTTTTCTGGTGTTGTGGCAGAGGTCGGAGTTCTGAAGCTCACGACAGAAATCACTATTGTGTGGATGAGAACACAGAGAGGAGAAATCACTACCTGGATCTGGCTGGAATAGAGAACTACGCCTCCAGATTTGACAGTAAGATTTGATTGAACATCTGTATGTATATTTGTGATTTCACAGAGAGAAACCAGGGCTGTGCTAAAGTACAGCTTATTCTTAAATTATCACCATAACATTTTGCATTGTGACATTATAGCAAGTGAACACATTTTCCCATTAAATGTCATTACTGTGATTCATACAGATATTTGTCTCTTCAGTTGTTTCTGTATTTATTTGTCATGAAACAGTGTCCAGACATGTTCTTGACAGGTTTTGTAAGATTATCTCATGATTCCTTTCTCTGCCAGGTTCCTCCTCACCTGCAGTTCAAGAGGAGCACAGCTCACGAGGAACACAATCCCAGAGTCACTCCCGGTCCCATGAGCCCGAGGTCCACGCCCACCAGCGCCAGTCACAGGTCATTGCTGACCACTGTGTGGCCCTGGACCCCCGTGCACGTGGGCCTCAGTTTATCAAGTCTCCCAAGGGGATGTCAAAAGGAGCAGGGAGCCAGGCAGTGGCCAGTGGAGGGGGCAAGATCAGCAAGTGTCATGGCTACTATCCCCCTGTGCAGGGTATGCATTCTATCAGCAGTCACGGGGAGCAGGATGTGTACCACCTACCCCAGCAACCACAACCCCTGTCGGGTCACCAGCACCCTCTCCAGCACAGCCACAGCAAGAGGCTGAGGGCCAAAGCCAGAGAACAGGCTCTGTCCCCTTCCAAGCAACTGTCACCCAACAGCCCACCAGCACACGAGCGTGAGCAGTTGTCCAGCTCCATGGTTCCATTGGTCCAGCGACATGAGCACCATCACCACCACGAACATCATCATCATCACCACTATCACCATTATCATAAGACATGACTTCCTGTACCCCACAGTTTATCTATGGAAAACTTTTCATGCTCTGGCTGCTTTAGCAAAGCTGCAGATATGTGTTCATTAGAATCACGCTTCATTTGTCTCTCTTTAAAAGCTTTCCCTGGCTGTCGGGTTCATAAGGGTCATTCTTGTTTTGCAGTAAACTCTTACAAACTCTTAAAAACTAAAAAAGAAATGATGAATTAGCTAGTGTTGTAATTTAAGAAAGTATTTCTGTCACAGCATATATCAGACATTTAGAAACATGATCAATTCCAGGCACTTACACTTTATTCATTTTAACACTTTATTCATTTTTCAACAGAGGGAGTTTAGAGTGAGCAAGGAATCAATGTTTTTTCCAAAAAAAATTTTTGGGATGTTGTTTTCCAACCAAATTCACTTTCATTGAGAATGTTGTAAAACGTGTTTCTGCTGATTATTTGGATTTTACTAAAGGTAATTAATTCAAGGTAAGTTAGTTAATTAAAATTGTAAATGTAATGTTTTGTCCAATATATTAAAACATGAAAATGTACTGCATGCTAAGAATGACCCCATAATATGTAAAATTATAACAATGAGCCATTATGCTTCTGTGTCTGTGTCACTCAAGTAGTTTTGTGTGACCGTCTCTGTATTTTCTGCTATATGTGGATCTCAGGTGACTGGTGCTGCTCTGTAGCTTTTCTGGGATAAAGGCTATTTCTCCTCTGGGAGACCCATCATGGAGTGAGGGTCACCCTCTTACCAAAGGAAATTTCACTGCCAGTTTAAATGCAAAAATATCTTTCCATATGTTTAAAATATATGAATGTTAACATCTGTATGACTATACAGCATATGCCTATTTATCATGGTTTATATATATTTTTTAATAAAATTCTTGGTTAATATGTAGCGCATTTGTGATCATTTATTCTCTCTGTTAGAGGCTTATATACCATTTTAAACTGATAAAAACAAGATTACAGGAGACAAATAAGAAGAAATTCTGCTTTCCCAGCCAAACCATTTGTGTATGAGTGTATGTGACTGTGTGTGCCAGTGTGTGTGTGTGAGTGTATGTGACTGTGTGTGCCAGTGTGTGTGTGTGAGTGTATGTGACTGTGTGTGCCAGTGTGTGTGTGTGAGTGTATGTGACTGTGTGTGCCAGTGTGTGTGTGTGAGTGTATGTGACTGTGTGTGTGTATGAGTGTGTGTGTGAGTGTGTGTGTGTATGAGTGTGTGTGTGAGTGTATGTGACTGTGTGTGTGTATGAGTGTGTGTGTGAGTGTATGTGACTGTGTGTGACTGTGTGTGTGTGAGTGTAGTGTGTGTGTGCAGTGTGTGTGTGTGTGAGTGTATGTGACTGTGTGTGCCAGTGTGTGTGTGAGTGTGAGTGTATGTGACTGTGTGTGCCAGTGTGTGTGTGTTTTATTTTGTGTGAGTGTATGTGACTGTGTGTGTGTGTGTATGTGACTGTGTGTGCCAGTGTGTGTGTGTGAGTGTATGTGACTGTGTGTGCCAGTGTGTGTGTGAGTGTATGTGACTGTGTGTGCCAGTGTGTGTGTGTGAGTGTATGTGACTGTGTGTGCCAGTGTGTGTGTGTGGAGTGTATGTGACTGTGTGTGCCAGTGTGTGTGTGTATGAGTGTGTTATGTGACTGTGTGTGTGTTTATGAGTGTGTGTGTGTGTGTGTGAGTGTATGTGACTGTGTGTGTGTATGAGTGTGTGTGTGAGTGTATGTGACTGTGTGTGCCAGTGTGTGTGTGAGTGTGAGTGTATGTGACTGTGTGTGCCAGTGTGTGTGTGTGTGTGAGTGTATGTGACTGTGTGTGTGAGTGTATGTGACTGTGTGTGCCAGTGTGTGTGTGTGAGTGTATGTGACTGTGTGCCAGTGTGTGTATGAGTGTATGTGACTGTGTGTGCCAGTGTGTGTGTGTGAGTGTATGTGACTGTGTGCCAGTGTGTGTGTGAGTGTATGTGACTGTGTGTGTGAGTGTATGTGACTGTGTGCCAGTGTGTGTATGTAGTGTATGTGAAGTGTGTGTGTGTGTGTGTGTGTATGTGACTGTGTGTGTGTGTGTGTGTGTGTGTGTGAGTGTATGTGACTGTGTGTGTGTGTGTGTGTGTGTGTGTGAGTGTATGTGACTGTGTGTGCCAGTGTGTGTGTGAGTGTGAGTGTATGTGACTGTGTGTGCCAGTGTGTGTGTGTGTGTGAGTGTATGTGACTGTGTGTGTGAGTGTGTGTGTATGTGACTGTGTGTGCCAGTGTGTGTGTGTGAGTGTATGTGACTGTGTGCCAGTGTGTGTATGAGTGTATGTGACTGTGTGTGCCAGTGTGTGTGTGTGAGTGTATGTGACTGTGTGCCAGTGTGTGTATGAGTGTATGTGACTGTGTGTGTGAGTGTATGTGACTGTGTGCCAGTGTGTGTATGAGTGTATGTGACTGTGTGTGTGTGTGTGTGTGTGTATGTGACTGTGTGTGCCAGTGTGTGTGTGTGTGTGTATGTGACTGTGTGTGCCAGTGTGTGTGTGTAGTGTATGTGACTGTGTGTGCCAGTGTGTGTGTGTGTGTGAGTGTATGTGACTGTGTGTGCCAGTGTGTGTGTGTGAGTGTATGTGACTGTGTGTGCCAGTGTGTGTGTGTGAGTGTATGTGACTGTGTGTGTGTGTGAGTGTATGTGACTGTGTGTGTGTGTGTGTGTGTATGTGACTGTGTGTGGCAGTGTGTGTGTGTGAGTGTATGTGACTGTGTGTGTGTGTGAGTGTATGTGACTGTGTGTGTGTGTGTGTAGTGTATGTGACTGTGTGCCAGTGTGTGTGTGTGTGTGAGTGTATGTGACTGTGTGTGTGTGTGTGTTTAGTGTATGTGACTGTGTGTGTGTGTATGTGACTGTATGTGACTGTGTGTGCCAGTGTGTGTGTGTATGTGTGTTTACTGTGTGTGTGTGTGTGTTTAGTGTATGTGACTGTGTGTGTGTGTGAGTGTATGTGACTGTGTGTGCCAGTGTGTGTGTGTGAGTGTATGTGACTGTGTGTGTGTGTGTGTGTAACTGTGTGTGCCAGTGTGTGTGTGTGAGTGTATGTGACTGTGTGTGCCAGTGTGTGTGTGTGTGAGTGTATGTGACTGTGTGTGCCAGTGTGTGTGTGTGTGAGTGTATGTGACTGTGTGCCAGTGTGTGTGTGTGTGAGTGTATGTGACTGTGTGTGCCAGTGTGTGTGTGTGAGTGTATGTGACTGTGTGTGGCAGTGTGTGTGTGTGTGAGTGTATGTGACTGTGTGTGTGTGTGTGTATGTGACTGTGTGTGTGTGTGAGTGTATGTGACTGTGTGTGCCAGTGTGTGTGTGTGAGTGTATGTGACTGTGTGTGCCAGTGTGTGTGTGTGTGTGTGTGTGTATGTGACTGTGTGCCAGTGTGTGTGTGTGTGTGAGTGTATGTGACTGTGTGTGCCAGTGTGTGTGTGTGTGTGTATGTGACTGTGTGTGTGTGTGTGTATGTGACTGTGTGTGAGTGTATGTGACTGTGTGCCAGTGTGTGTGTGAGTGTATGTGACTGTGTGCCAATGTGTGTGTGTGTGAGTGTATGTGACTGTGTGTGTGTGTGTGTGTATGTGACTGTGTGTTCCAGTGTGTGTGTGTGTGTGTGTGTGTGTATGTGACTGTGTGTGTGTGTGAGTGTATGTGACTGTGTGTTCCAGTGTGTGTGTGTGTGTGTGTGTGTGTATGTGACTGTGTGTGTGTGTGTGAGTCCATGTGACTGTGTGCCAGTGTGTGTGTGTATGTGACTGTGTGTGCCAGTGTGTGTGTGTATGTGACTGTGTGTGCCAGTGTGTGTGTGTGTATGTGTGTATGTGACTGTGTGTGCCAGTGTGTGTGTGTGTGTGTGTGAGTGCATTTAATGAGATTTCAGCAGCAATAATAAGCACACACATGCATACGCTGCAGTGATAGACTGCTGCATATGTAGATCCAGAGAATTCTGCTCACCTCAGTGCTGTGTCTCGCTCTGATTGGACAGAACCTGTGTAAGATGGAGGGGATCACAGCTGACGAACCAGACAGGGAGCTAAACGAGCTGCAGAATACTGATTGGGTGATCTGCCTTTTAAAACCAATGTAAACATTTGATTGGCTTTTAACATGGTGCTTGTTTTCTTGCAGCAGTTCGGCCTCTTAATGTCTCAGAGTTTTGATTCATCAGGTAAAGTGTCTGTGATCTTATGCATTGGTGCATCTGTGACCTGATGCATTAGTTGCCTCTGTGGTTTGATGCAGTGGTGCGACAATGATCTGATGCAGTGATGTGAGGCAGTGGTGTGTCAGTTATCTGATGTCTGCATTTTGATGCATTGGTGCATCTGTGATCTGATGCAGTGGTGTGTCTGTGATCTGATGTCTGTGATGTGATGCAGTGCTGTGTCAGTGATCTACTGCAGTGGTGTGTCAATGATCTGATGTATTGATGTATCTGTGATTTGATGACTGTGATTGTTAGAACAGCATTTCATTTCATAATCTCCTATCATTCCATGTGGTAAACCTTGTGAGCAGTTCATCTGAGGGCCACCGATAAGCAGATAAACAAGACAGTTTCTTCATTAATTCATTTAATTATTTGAAAATGTAGTTGCCCTTTAAATGTGACCAATTTAAACCTATGTAAACCATTTAAACATGTTATTTGCTTAATTACACTGTATTATTATTCTAGACTGTTGTGGATGTTTCTTGTTGTGGTTGTTTCTGAGCTCTTATCATGAGGTTCCTGTGGTCTCTGCTGTGATATCTGCTGTGCGTTACAACAGCACACAGGTCATTATGTGTAGAGCTCAGGCACACAAACTGCTTTTCCCCATAAGACTGCTGCCATTAAACTGGCTGCTTTCCTTAAAGCGAAATAAGGGATATTTTATTTAAATACGGTCAGACTTTTAATACATATTAATATGACGACAATGATAAAGTAATAAAAATGTAAAAAAATAATTAAAAAAATGAAAAAATACATGAACCTCAGTGGTCTCAGTGGCATGTTCATTCAGGACTCAGGATTGCTGGTGTGTTTGTGATTAGTCTGTGTTCTGGTTCTGACTCTCTGATTAACCATTAATGAGCTGAGAAATGCTCATGAAACATTATCTAGAACAAGAAAATGCCAACAGAAGTGTGCCAATTATACATGTACAGCTCTAAAAAGCAAGCTGCCAAAAACGTTTTTGTACTCATTTTATTTGTAAAAAATATGTTCAAAAACAAATAATTGGTTACAATAATGCCAAAACATCACAGTACATTTATAGTTACTCATTTAATGAATTATGAGTATGTTTAACATTGATTTAATTTAAATTTAAAGAAAGATGTTCATGTCAGTTCATGTCTCTGTTGCTTTTCATCGTGTTGTGCTGTGTAGATGTGTCCTGGGCTGATGGTTCGATTAAAGCCTGCAGCTGTTCCAGCATCTCCACATCCATGATGGACAACACATCTCCAGAATCCACCCTGAGAATGAAAAGTGAGCCCTTCGCCAAATAACACACTCATATTGATGTCCAGAAATGCATGTGAAATCCACAGTGATTTGATTACCAAACCTGCCGGTGAAGGACAGTGAATGAAGAGAAAACGCACCCGAGACGTTTGCACATTATCATCAGACTCAACAGAATATCACCATCCAGCACAACACTGATGAGTGTCACAGTGAGACACACTGACACTGAACATTCCAGAAACATCACTGCAGCTTTATCAGCCGCTTTAAATGACGTGTGTTGCAGCACCTTGCAGGGTTGACATGTCAGTTTCACATGCGGTCATTTGAACAGCAGATGTAACAGGAGAAAGCTTCCATCAGCCTGCTGCAGATTTCCACAGACTTCATCTGCTCACAGTGGGACGGGACTCTGTGCCACTTCACGAGAGATTTTCTTTGATTTGTTTTTAAGCTGTAAGAACAAAATGATCAGCATATAGATTTCTATGATCAGATTCTCTAATCAGAAAACAGAATATATCATAACTGACCAAAGATGAAAACAAAACTTCATATTACAGTTCCAAATTTTAAGAATTTATAAGTTTATATACTCTTAAGTTATAAAACTATAACAATAATTATCATAAAAATGTTAAAACTACAATATTACAGAAATTAAAATCTAATAAGAATCACAGTCCAGGTTTGTTCTGTTCATATTCAGTGAAGAATCCAAAACCTTAAGAATTTATAAGTAAAATGTCCAGTCTTGCTGATGCTGAAAAGTGCAGTTAATTTCTTTCATTTAAAATATCATCTCAAATTGTACAGTGCTGGGTTGTTTTATTTTTCGTTTGGTTTTGTTTTGTTTTTTTGCTTTTACTTTTGGGCTGAAATGTGAGCAGGATATAATCTGATCTTCACACCAAAGCTGGATTGAGCAGGTCAAACGTTGCATGAGGAGCATCAGACCTCGTCTCTCTGTGGTCTCCTCTGGTTGCTGCTGCTGATGGATGGTGGTGGCAGCACTGTGCTCCAGTGTTCACCAGCTTCCTGTCCTTCACACAAGAGCTTTCACTCACTGTCATGAGCTGATCTTCTCCTGCTGACTTATTCAACATGTGAAGTTTCTCTCTCCTGCATACGTCATGCCGTACGTCACTCATGTCGTGCGGTTCGTCATCAGGGCTGTGATGTCACTCCACTCACATCCGATAGAGGGCGTGTGATCATCAGAGTTCAGTCACAGCAGCTGCTCGTCATTACAGTAACGGAGTCAGTTCGTGTAGATGTGTGCGGCTCACTGCTGAACCTTTACAAACTACAATCATTCACTTCATGTGTTTAAATTCAACCCAACTGCTCCGGAAAGAGAGCTTTGCAGTAGTCGTCATGGTGGTTCTGGTGAGTTTATATCCACTCATCTGAGTTCATCTGAGCACTGTCGTGATGTTGAGATGCTGAGGCCCTGAGATGTCTGAGCATGTAAATACCCTGAACACAATCATAATTATTCACAACAACAGATACGACGCGATGAACGCGGGCTGACGACACGTCGGTCACCCTGTAGGTTACATGACGTTAAAGGTGCGGAACACGTCAGTGCTCTCTAAACGCTGTGACGTCATTGCGCAGTGATACGGCGACTGAGTGTCGCTGCCCGGGTCGTGACGTCACTGTCGGGTCCGCTTCTGCTTGACTGTTCACATTCACGCTCATCATCACGTCATGTCCTCACATTTCTCCCGGTATTCTGACCTGCAGCGGTGGCCGCCGGATGTTCGCTGTGGCCCGCGCTGCCGCCTGTTCCGTTCGGCCCGTGGGCGGTACCGGCCAGTTGCGTGACGTCCGTGTGTGTGTCCGTGAGCCACGTCGACTCGGTGTCTCTGCTCTCGTGATATCGCGGTTCGATGGTGGCAGACCTGCTTCCTCCGCAGCCCATAGAGACCATCAGCATCCTCACACAGATGAAGAGATCAGCGGAGCCCGCGTCTGACGTCATCAGAACAGAGCAGAACTACCTTTGTGTTATTCACCACAGTTCCCTGATGTGCTGCTGTACTCACACCAAAAATATCACATATACGCGTTTAATATTTACAGCATCCTCTTGAACCTGGACCGTAAACATCGAGTACACATCTATTACAATAATACAGGAAGAACTGTTTATTCCTACTTCTGCCGTTCATTTATTAAATGAACAACTACAGCATTTATCATTGTGCTGCAGTGTGGTTATTTGATCCCGGATAAGATTACGGATTTAAAGTCCTCTACTGACATTTATTAAAACTTCCAAAATCTAAACCACATTAATGACATCTGTGATGATATTTGCATTTGAATTGGGATCTGTTTCCTATTGCACCTATTTAAGCATTAATTAATGGTATTAAAACTAACAAAAGAAACAGACATAAACGTGTTGTTGCATTAATTTCATATTTTGGTTTCATGACACAATAATTCTGCACATATAGCTCTTTAAACAACAAATGTACATAAAATCACATTTATATTGCAATTTTGTAACACTTTTTCTCTTAAATGGAGCACTGGTGCGTTTAAAACAAAAAAGGTTAAAACACACTCAATAATATCCATCACTAACATCAGTGTAACTGCTACACAACACATGAGTGAATGATTTAAAACGGGTTTCATTCACTTGCACATAGTGATAAACAAACAAAAAAAAAATGTAAACAGTACCGGGGACGGCGGATATTGTCTGCCCTCACTGATGGAAGAGTAACAGAGAAATATCAGTGAACATGAATGAGCATGCATGACTAAAACAAAATGCAGTTCAGTTTAGCTTGATTTATTCACAAAGACAAAACAAAAGCAGGGGGATGAGAACGGTTCTTCTATTTGAAGTCTAGCAGGTTGCAGTCGATTTTGTAGTACACATAGGGATAATACTCCTGCTGACTGAGGTTCAAACCTGGAATGTCCATGGCAGATTGCTGAAACAGGACAAAAAGAGTCAAAATGACAAAACGCTCTAAATGAAGTGATGGTGTTTTTCCAGCACAGAGAGGAGCTGAACCTTACATCAATGATGGCGGCCGCGCTGCTGTCAAGGTGCTTGTAAAGATCATACAGAACCTCCCTCAGTTTCTTCATGTTCTTCTTGTTGGGCTGCAGCAGCATTGCTTGGAAGTTTACAGGCAATCCATATCTGTTTCACATTAAAAATAATTTCAAAACGCATTCATCACAAATAATCAGCTGTACTAGCCATCACTGATTACACAGCATATTAATGAAGGAGAGACATGTTGCCTCTTTTCTAAAATCTAAAAAATAAGACACCTACATAGGCAGCATGTTAAAGGATCATTGTGAGTCTGACATGAGGGTTTTAAACAGTGTAATTCTAACCCCTGCAGACCCCTGTTGAAGACTCCTGCCTCAGCAATGCACTGCAAATTTTGGCAGTAGACGGCAAGTTTCAGATCAGACCTGTTGTGTGTGTTGATACCTTAACACAGATTCCACAAACACCCTCAAAGCCTTAATGTGGATCCAAGCAATGAAGGCCTCGCTGAAGTTCACTTTCAGCCACCGCACGAGCGGTCCCTGTGAACATCACACACAAACATCAGCTCAAACAAACACTGAAGTTACTGCTCTCATCTTCAGCCCAGAAGATACTTACAAATTGCTTCTTCTTGTCAGTGGAGAGCCTGGTCATCTCCTCTTTATCAGCCTTCATCTCCTCCTCATTGTACTGAAAGTCTCGCACTGTGAACCTGTGGAGGAGACGTGAGAAAATGTCAAAAACCAAAGCAGAGCTGTGTGACATCACAGCATATGACATCAGTGCAGAGCTGAGATGTTTACTTTTGCTCTCTGGCCTTGTGTCTGAAGTCATCAATGGCTTTTCTGAAGAGTGTGACTGTGAACAGGCCGCTGTCCTGATCCTCAAACAGCAGACTGAAGGAGAAAACAGAATCATCAGAACCTCACAGAAGAAACCTGTTGGGTGGTTGACAGGTCAGAGAGATTCAGGACCTCAGCCAAACAGAAAGTTATTTCAGTGGCTGAGAGGAAATTGTGATATTTTGAAGAACAATTACGAAGACAAATGTTTCTCTTTAGATTAAAGTGCAGAAATAAAAATGGTGCACAAGGCCACAGATGTGTTTTTAAGGTGATGTATTCATTCACACTCAGCTTCCTGCTACCCATAAAAGGTCTGCCCTACAAATGGGCAAAATATCTGACAGGCAGAAAACATTCTGATGAATGAACAGAGAGTCTGAGTCTGTTGTGCTGTATTACAGTGATGTCTGTCAGCAGACAGGGACATTTAATGAATAATTAAAAACAATTGTTCACAGGAACCATTAAGAAAGGAAAGGGAATATTTAAAAAAGCTTTTGCTTTCTGGAATGAAATTTGACCTGGACATGTTTTTTTAAATCCACAAAGCTTTTCTCCTCAGAACACATTATCTACACTTCAAATTGTGGCTCTGGAAATCGCATCCATTTGTTTACCTGTTTAAGTCCTTTTCACACAGAGGCCAATCACAGACCTTTTTTTCCCAGAATATCATTAAAACAAATCAATCGAATACAAACAACCTTCTGCAGCTCCAAACACACTCATTAAGTATCTGCAGCAAAACACCTGAGTGGAATTATTAAAACTGTTCAACATAAAACTATTTGTGTTTTATGTTTTCATAGAAGCACATGAAATGCTCGTATCCTCGGACAAGGAAAAGAAACGTGAATTTTGTGCTGTAAGTTTCTTACTTTGTAGATCGTGGCACCACCATTTCAGCCAGTGTCTCGTACGTCCGCTGCCAGTCAGCATAATTCACCCTGGTTGAATTAAAAACACCTTTTCAACCAAACAGGCCTGTGTGTTCACAGCTGTTACACACACAGAACAAACATTGCTCACTTTGGAACCACCACCAGCATAGTGACAAGATACTCAGAGTCCAGCACAAAATCCTCTTTCTTCACGATGTCAGCCAGACTCCTGGTCAGCAGACTCCCTCTGCAGAAACAATGTTAGTGGAGCGTTCACAAAAACATTTTGCTTCAGAAAATCACAGTTCTGTGCATCTGAACATCTGTTACTCACGCGTTCTTCCGCTCCAGGTTCTGTAAGTTTCCTTTCAGGCTGTTGTAAGCAGATGCTCGGGCCTTCAGGTCGTTGTCAATCTGTGATACTTGCTGTTCAGCAGCAGGGAAAGAGAAACACACACATGTTCAGGGTCAAAGCAGATTGTAGTGTAACTAACGCAGAAATCAGTGCATCAGATGACCTGCCTTAGATATGATTTCAGAGATGTTCTTCAGAGACTGTTTGATTGGGTATTTTGCCATGTCCCATTGAAATCTTGTGACATATGTGACCAGATCAACTACAACAAACAGCAGAAATGAATCAACAAAAGCATCAACAGCCTGATGTCTCATGTCATCACAGAGTCTCACCTCCGTTAGCCAGCAGGTTCTCCTGGACTTTATCTCGACTGTCCTCCAGAACATCAGCCATGTACTGAGCCACCTTCTTCACCACACTGTGAAGAAGATCAGAAGACATCACAGTTTTGTGAAAACTTGGTTTATCACCTCATCAAACACCTCTATCATTCAGAAACACTGACGTGTTGGGGAAACCCAGCGTCATTTAACACGACTTTCAAGCAAACACGTGCAAAAACAGAAGCTCATGTCTACAGGTGAGACATAAGTCATGTGATGTAAATATGAGTAAGGAGGTGATGTCACTTTAGACAGAGGGTCACGTCTGTATGAGATTCTTTACCACACATTTCAATAGAACATTCATATAAAAACATCTGTTTATCGGCACAAAATGTGATTCCTACAGAATATTTTTAAATTGGTTATTAGTGGTTGTTAAGGCATCACTATTATTAAATATTAAGCTTTGACGTTTTAGCTTTTTGGAATTGCGGTGTATGTATGTGATCAGACAGACTTTACCTCTCCACAAAGGAGTCGAGTTTGGCTAGCTCATCAGACAGCCCCACTAACACATCCAGCGTTCCCACCTGCAGCATTCAGAGGAGAAACAGAGACGCTTTGATCATGATCAGCAGTTTAAACACAGCCAGGCTGTGTTTGATCAGCATCATTCAGCAGAGACATCAGGAGCACAGCCTCTGTTCTCAGCCCGTCAGGCGGAAAGCGGCCGGTCAGGACAGCGGGGTCACATGACCCTGGACCACAGAAACAAAACTGGACCACAAACACACTAACTCAGTGATGTGGAAAATCTTAAACCTACTAAAGCTACTGGACATGTGACAGCACTGAATGTATGTGAAGCTGCTTTTCTACTTAAAATCAGATGAAGTGCTTTTCAATCGTTACACATTTCATTTTCAGGATTATCCAAAAACAGTCATTACCACATGGTATTTAACATATAAAGCATATTTTCTCTATGATAAATGAATAGTGGCATTCCAGCAGACAGCAGTCTCATCTGAACGAGTAACAGCCGTTCTGTGTTGAAAGAGGAAGAGAAATGTGACCTTCAGATCAGGAATGTTGAACTTGTTGTTGGTGGAGAGGTTGTTGGTGCGAGTCGTGGCCGTCATCAGTTTGTCCCATGTCTGCTGACATGTTTTCTCTCCAGGAGCAGAGATCAACCAGAACTCGGTCATGACTGCTGAGGAGCAGGACGTCTACAGACAGAGATTCACAGCCATTAATATACTCTTTAACATCAAAGTTTTACATCCTTATTTGCACTTGGTTTCTTTTATCTGTACTGGGTTAACTAGTTGTACACGTCTGCACTGCAAGGCTTAACAGAAAGGTTCTGCATTGCCACTGTTTGTCAAATCATAAACTTCTTAATAAAAAGACAGTTCAAAATGAATAGATGAAAACGAGTTTGCTTATTACTGTACATAAAACCATCTGACTGATGTTTTACACTGGCTTACACAGGCAGTATATTAATGACTTTTGCAAACCTGAAAATAACAACATCCTGATGTTTCCAGGTTTGCCCTGACAGTGAAAACAGCGCCGCTTCCGTTTAACACTCATTAATCAATAATCGGTCCGGTTCATTAACACGGATATCAAACGTATATAAAATCGTCATAAAGCACGACACATCGCGGCATAAACACGCATTTTTATACAGAAACACCATGGTACATTAAAGACATTTAAGATCACATCTGTGAGTTCATAATGACTTTATTAGAAAATAAAGTCATTCATACGTGACCAGCCGTAATCCAGTGTAGCAGACAGCTACATCTACAACACGGTCACACTCTGACAAAACTGACATTTCACTGCCGGATCTCACCTGCTTTCCGTGTGAACGAGATGAGAAGACCTTATTCTTCAGTTTTAAATAAATAATTACCTAACGATGATTCTTATGATTTCATATTCATAATGTCAATACAGTGTTTCCCAGCTGACCAGCGGCTGTGATCTGAGCATGCGCAGTCACAGGCGACAGCGACACATGGCGGTGCGGAGGTCTTCCTGCAGAGTTATTGCAGAATTAAATAATATTATAAGAATCAAAAAAGATGGTGTAAACAAGAAGCTCATGTAAGTCACAAACTCATTTTTGGTTCACAACCATTTTCAGTTCCCCCTTTCAGTCAAAGGCTCCTAAAATAACCATGTATTTGTATCGCCTGTAACCACAGGATTTTTTGATTTATTCAACAGAAACATCAAAAAAAGGATTAAATCATATTAAAGAGATTTTTTTACATTTCATACAGCAGAATTGTTCATCTAATAATACATGGCCGCAGTCTTGTGAAATCATAACAGCTGACTGCTGCTCTTATTCATCACACAACAACACACCTTCATGCTTCAGTGGCCTGTGAGTTTCTGAAGCCGAATGTTCCCTGCAGGTTACGGGCAGGAATGCCCAGTCAGCAGGCCCAACAGGGAGGCGCAGGCTTCTAAATGTGGACAGGAGTCCCTCTTCCTGCCAGCGGGTGTCCCCCGCCCTGAGTTCGAGGAAAGGCCCACAAAGCAATACGTTTTTGGAGTTCAGTGGGTCTGGGGTACATTGTTTGGGATACAATGCCTGGACTGGCTGGAGCCAACCCCCAGATCAAACAGCAAGGCGGGCTGCCCGCTGGCTGGCCCACGTCTAGACCAGAAGGGACATGTGTGGGCATGCATTGCCTAATCAGTCACTCGCTTTCAGGCCGCAGTGACTGGGGAATAAAGAACATTACATGTTTAGCCTCTAGGATGTCCATCCCAGAGTCCAGGGTTCCAGTTTGTCTCCAGCTTTTTGTTATAACCCACACATCCATTTCCTTAGTTTCTTAAATATGTACAAAACATGTAAGGGCAAGAACAAAAGTAACACAGCAAAGTGATTGTCATTAAAGGACGAATTCACCTAAAAATCGCATCATTATAAACATGCACACTGTTATTTTTTGTTTAAGAAATGAATCTGAATCACTCAGTATAAAAGGGTCTGATTGTTTTTTGTGGTTTGCAATTCTCAAGAAAACAAATCATATGCCACAAATCAAATCCAAATGAGTTCCTATCAGTATAAATGTGACTGGTTATTGGAATTCTGAAGCCAAGGAAACAGTGAGATCATTTGGGTGGAGAGAAAAGTGACAGATAGTAATGAAAACAAAAGATAAGCTCTATTGTTTTTAACCGAGACTAGCTGTCTGTTTTTTTAACATACTGCCAATGACCTTTACATTTTTTCCAAGCATGAAAATTTTGTGTTAACAAGTTTAACTGCACGAATACTAATTTTCTCTAGCAGTAGTTTTCTGGTTTCAAATACATTTTTGGGATTTTTAGGATAATTTTTGTGAATTCTCCACCTGTTGGCAAAAACAGCGTGTTTGCTTTTTAAATGTTATCTTGCTTAATGATGCTGTTGCATGAATTTTTTTGTTTCATAACTGTTTTACTGATTACATTGTCTAAATAAACCATTTATAGCCTGTAACAACTAGTGTGACAATATGCCCCACTACTGGTGAACACTGTTCAAATCTAGAACACTTCTATCAAATGCAAAAATTGTAATTTCTGTCAACAGTCACAAAATGGTGCAATTACCCTGAATTACTTTCACCTGAAAAATCACCATTTTATTTTTATAGGATCATTTAAAATGGCCTTTGTGTTTTTACTGATGTTATGATACTGTGTAAGTGCTTTAATCACAGCAGAATACTGACTACTTAACACCAGTGCTTGTTAATGCATACACTAGACAAACCACATGTCCTTTCTTTCTTTATACACATATGTCAGAAACAATGGTTATTAAACACAGCACTCCTGCTTCAGATGTCGCACTAGATTAGATGCCCTGTGTTCATTTATAGACACAAAACTCGGAACTGCTTTTGTTTGCTCCACAAGAGAACTGTTCACTGACAGAGAATTGTGACTCTCTACTGGCTCATTTGTGATGAAACTGTTTTTGGTAAATAACTTTAGTGAAAGGGAAAAAGAACTAAACAAATGAGGAATTTGAAGATCTAATTATTTCGTTCCTCACATAAACGTTTTAGAAGTGTTTAGAATAAATACTTAGATGTAAGATGTACTGTTGTCAGTTAGATTTATTTATATAATATATTTTTAACATGAATTAAAATAACTATCTTGTGTAGATTAGAATTACTAGAACAGACTGCAGAACAGACTTTTATTGTAGTGGATCAGAATTACATGAAAAACATTCACACTGAAGATCAGGTTCATTTACACGAGAGGACATCAGAATTACATGAAGAGAACATCAAATGTTTGGTCTTTACAACATTTACAAGAACTGACAATGTTTCATCGGCATTCAGGCTATCCATGTTCTGACATGAACTGTGTGACGGGGACGATGAAGGCTCCTTTCTGGACATTATTCTGGTAAGAGATTGTAATTTAAGGTAAACAATGATATAAAACGCACCTTACTGATCATGAAGCAAACCGTAATGCAAAATTAAAACTATACAAGATTGCTAAACAGTAAAGAATTTTTTAATAATGTGACATGAAATTATTTCAGCGTTTTGAAATTTCTATATAAAATAGTTGGGCTGATACATAAACGTATGTAATGAAAACCCATGAAAAATAATTCCAATCGTAAAATATTATTTGTATATTATTTGTATATGAAAATGAACATGTTTCTGTGTACACAAATGTAATATTGAAAATCATCAACACATTATACTTTGTACAAAGTAACACCCTTCTGTCAGACAGGTTATTATTAATGGCAGACATGTTGTTCATGAAGGTGTGTGTGATTTTGGTGTTTGTGTTAGAGAGAGACTTCTCTCTATATATATATATATATATTTATATTTATATTTATATTTTATATCACGCGCTGGACGTATTTAAACGCGGCCCCGCCCCTTCACGCGCTGGACGTATTTAAACGCGGCCCCGCCCCTTCGCGCGCTGGACGTATTTAAACGCGGCCCCGCCCCTTCTCTCACCTTCAGTCGCTCCGCGGGTCCCGCTGCGCGCGCTCGTCACACCGCGCCGGTATCTGCGGTCGGTACGGAGTCATTCCGCCGGTTAACGGAGGACGATGGCCGCGGTTCGTCCTGTGTGAGTAGCTGCGGGTTTACAGGCTAACGGCTGCTGACGCCGCTGCGTGTATCTGACCCGAAAGAGCGACGCGTGTGTCCCCATGAATCCGCTTCAGTTCCGGGGCGCGATCACGTCTGTGTAGAACATGAATATCTTCTGCTTTATTATACTGACACTGTGTGCTCATACAGAGAGTAACGGGTCGTGTCAGCAGCTCTTCTGAAGTTCACATCCTGAACACTGAACCGACCTCAGTTCAGTACAGTGTGTTGAGTTTCTCAGGCTGCTGATGCTGCAGTGTTAAATGCGTGTGTACATCATTCATGATTGTGTGCTGAACCTCTTGTGATGCAAGCAATACACATGCATGCTTCAGAAAGAGTTCACACGAATACAGTTTCTTCTGAAATACGTTTGTAAAAAGTCAGGTATAAGTTACACTTTGATTAGACACTTATGTGACATCAGAAAATGTTATTTCTTCATATTCTTCTTATGTGTGAGCGATGTGAAGTGAGTCTCAGCAGTGCTCATGGTGTCTCTCCTGTGTTCACAGTGGATATTACTAGGACCCAAGAGCTCAGAGGCTTCTCATCATTAGGTGACCTGCTTTATGTCTGTGAGAACATCAGATCACGGTTCAGTATGAAGGGAACTGCAGATGATGAGCATCATTCTGTGGAGCTGCTGAAGGACAGAACGGCTCTTACAGACGTGATCTGTAATCTCATCCATGAACAGACTCTTGTGAGTATTAATCTCATCCATGAGCCGACTCTTGTGATTGTTAATCTCATCCATGAACAGACTCTTGTGAGTATTAATCTCCTCCATGAGCCGACTCTTGTGAGTATTAATCTCATCCATGAGCCGACCCTTGTGAGTATTAATCTCATCCATGAGCCGACTCTTGTGAGTATTAATCTCATCCATGAACAGACTCTTGTGAGTATTAATCTCATCCATGAGCCGACTCTTGTGATTGTTAATCTCATCCATGAACAGACTCTTGTGAGTATTAATCTCCTCCATGAGCAGACTCTTGTGAGTGTTAATCACATACATGAGCAGACTCTTGTGAGTATTAATCTCCTCCATGAGCCGACTCTTGTGAGTATTAATCTCATCCATGAGCCGACTCTTGTGAGTATTAATCTCATCCATGAGCCGACTCTTGTGAGTATTAATCTCATCCATGAGCCGACTCTTGTGAGTATTAATCTCATCCATGAGCCGACTCTTGTGAGTATTAATCTCATCCATGAGCCGACTCTTGTGAGTATTAATCTCATCCATGAGCAGACTCTTGTGAGTATTAATCTCATCCATGAGCAGACTCTTGTGAGTATTAATCTCCTCCATGAGCCGACTCTTGTGAGTATTAATCTCCTCCATGAGCCGACTCTTGTGAGTATTAATCTCATCCATGAGCCGACTCTTGTGAGTATTAATCTCATCCATGAGCCGACTCTTGTGAGTATTAATCTCATCCATGAGCCGACTCTTGTGAGTATTAATCTCATCCATGAGCCGACTCTTGTGAGTATTAATCTCATCCATGAGCCTTGTGAGTATTAATCTCATCCATGAGCCGACTCTTGTGAGTATTAATCTCATCCATGAGCCGACTCTTGTGAGTATTAATCTCATCCATGAGCCGACTCTTGTGAGTATTAATCTCATCCATGAGCCGACTCTTGTGAGTATTAATCTCATCCATGAGCCGACTCTTGTGAGTATTAATCTCATCCATGAGCCGACTCTTGTGAGTATTAATCTCATCCATGAGCCGACTCTTGTGAGTATTAATCTCATCCATGAGCCGACTCTTGTGAGTATTAATCTCATCCATGAGCCGACTCTTGTGAGTATTAATCTCATCCATGAGCCGACTCTTGTGAGTATTAATCTCATCCATGAGCCGACTCTTGTAAGTATTAATCACATCCATGAGCCGACTCTTGTGAGTATTAATCTAATCCATGAACAGACTCTTGTGAGTATTAATCTCAGCCATGAGCAGACTCTTGTGAGTGTTAATCTCATCCATGAGCCGACTCTTGTGAGTGTTAATCTCATCCATGAACAGACTCTTGTGATTGTTAATCTCATCCATGAACAGACTCTTGTGAGTGTTAATCTCATCCATGAACAGACTCTTGTGAGTATTAATCTCATCCATGAGCAGACTCTTGTGAGTATTAATCACATCCATGAACAGACTCTTGTGAGTATTAATCTCATCCATGAGCAGACTCTCGTGAGTATTAATCTCATCCATGAGCAGACTCTCGTGAGTATTAATCACATACATGAGCCGACTCTTGTGAGTATTAATCACATACATGAGCCGACTCTCGTGAGTGTTAATCACATACATGAGCAGACTCTCGTGAGTATTAATCTCATCCATGAACAGACTCTCGTGAGTATTAATCTCATCCTTGAGCCGACTCTCGTGAGTATTAATCTCATCCATGAGCCGACTCTTGTGAGTATTAATCTCATCCATGAGCAGACTCTTGTGAGTATTAATCTCATCCATGAACAGACCCTTGTGAGTATTAATCTCATCCATGAGCCGACTCTTGTGAGTATTAATCTCATCCATGAGCCGACTCTTGTGAGTATTAATCTCATCCATGAGCCGACTCTTGTGAGTATTAATCAAAGATGAGTATTAATCTCATCCATGAGCCGACTCTTGTGAGTATTAATCTCATCCATGAGCCGACTCTTGTGAGTATTAATCTCATCCATGAGCCGACTCTTGTGATTGTTAATCTCATCCATGAGCCGACTCTTGTGATTGTTAATCTCATCCATGAGCCGACTCTTGTGAGTATTAATCTCATCCATGAGCCGACTCTTGTGAGTATTAATCTCATCCATGAGCCGACTCTTGTGATTGTTAATCTCATCCATGAGCCGACTCTTGTGAGTGTTAATCTCATCCATGAGCCGACTCTTGTGATTGTTAATCTCATCCATGAGCTGACTCTTGTGAGTGTTAATCTCATCCATGAGCAGACTCTTGTGAGTGTTAATCACATACATGAGCAGACTCTTGTGAGTATTAATCTCATACATGAGCAGACTCTTGTGAGTATTAATCTCATACATGAGCAGACTCTTGTGAGTATTAATCTCATACATGAGCAGACTCTTGTGAGTATTAATCTCATCCATGAGCCGACTCTTGTGAGTATTAATCTCATCCATGAGCCGACTCTTGTGAGTATTAATCACATCCATGAACAGACTCTTGTGAGTATTCTGTGCTCTTTCTGTCACATTTGTTTGCTTTGTTTCTCTGTACCAGAACAATGTATCCACTGTTTCCTCAGGCAGAGAAGAGCTCATTTTTTGTTGCTGACCTTGGGGTAATTGTGTGGCAGCAGATTCGCTGGAGAGCTGAAATGGAGCGTGTTCGGCCGTTCTACCCGGTCAGGTGTAACAGCAGCCCGGTGGTGATTGAGATCCTGGCTGCTCTTGGAACCGGCTTTGTTTGCTTCAACAAGGTGAATATAATTCTCATCACTGTCTCATCCCGTCTAAAATAACAGTCTCCTATATCTTTTTGAAGTACTATAAAGCTTTCTCCTGTGATGTGTCTCTTTCAGCATGAGCTGGATTTAGTGATGGGTTTTGGCATCCTGTCTCATGACATCATCCTCGGCGGCACGTGTAAGCAGCTCTCTCACATCAAACATGCAGCCAAACACAACATCCCCCTGCTGGTGTGTGACAATGAGGCTGAGCTGAGGAAAATCGCTCGCTGCCACCCCAAAGCCAAGTGAGTCATACTGTCCTCTACTGTACTCGTACTCTACTGTACAAATCCTCCCCATAGCAATAACTCTCAATAGAACTGTCAGCACCACAGCAAAAACTCATCAACACGCTCCTTTCTTTACGAGTGCATGTGGATCAGAACATTGCTTTAATTGTTCAATTAAGCGATCAGTAATCACATGTCACGCTTTACTGCAGGATTATGAGCTATGATATGATATGATTGTTGAGGTCAGTAAACAGGCTATTTAGTTTCTTTTGAAAAACATTGTGTTAAAGTTTGTAGGGCTGCTGATGTGTTGAAGCCTCTAGTGCTGAATGTGAGATGTTTTCTGCTGTGACAGGGTGATATTGCTGTTGACCTCAGAGAGCTGCTGTGAGAGAGAGCGGACCGTGCTGGTATTCGGCTCCACACTGAAGGACTGCAGACATCTGCTGGAGAATGCCAGAGAACTCAAGCTGAACGTCACAGGAGTCAAGTGTGTTCTACACATAGACCACCTGCATCACATGACACCATCACGACATGTTATTATATTAAAGAACAAATATCAGAGCAAGTGTCACATGTTGTAGTTGAGCTTCCTCACAGCTCCTCTCAAGTTAGATGTGGCAGCAGAGAAACTGCAGCTGTTCACAGCATTAATGACATTAACTATAGACACTTGCATACAGGAGTTGAATAAGGTGGATTTTTATGCAGATTTTTATGTCTTGCACAGATTCAACGTTTCCAGCTGTTGTCAGAGTACAGAAGCGTTCTGCCGTGCTGTTTCTGTCGCCCGCTGTGTCTTTGATATAGGGGTAAGTCATGACTTGTGATGTCATGAGTCACAATTTGCTCTGATTGGTCTGATAAACTTTTGAGTGCTGTGAGATGGGCTGCTGATTCTTGAGAGGATTCACTCTGAATCTGCAGGTCATTTTCACTGCTGAGGCTCTCATGTCACTGTTGTAATGCATGTTGTGACTGAATTGGCTTTAGAAGGAGCTCGGCTTTGAAATGAACATTCTGGACATTGGGGGAGGCTTTGATGGAAGTGAGACACAGTTAGAGAAGGTGTTGTATGAAAGTTTGACACTGAGCAGATTTCTCAGGTATTTGAAGTTTTTGTCCCTTCTGGAAGTGACTGTGGGGCTGTTTGTGTGCAGGTGAGCTCAACACTTAGACTCATGTTGGACATGTATTTTCCTCTGTCTGCTGGCCTGTCACTCATCGCTGAACCCGGAGTTTATTATGTGTCGTCTGCATTCACACTGGCTGTGAATATCATCATGAAGAAAACAGTGGGGCGGGATTTCAGTGCTGCAGCACACAGTGAATATCAGTCAACACACACGACACACAAACACACATGACTGATAGACTCATGATGAGCTGCTCATCACAGCACACAACACCATGTCACACAGAAAATCAAGACAACACTAAACATTATTGCTTGCATTTTGTAAATGCTCCCTTTCTGATGTCACTGCATTCGTCATGCAGGAGTTTCCTGCTTTTACCTGTGCGTATGTAAATGATTCTGTCAAACTAGTCTAATGCAAACACATACAATGTTGAAGGCACAGTGTTTTTAAAGCAGTGATTGTTTAGTGTACTGATACTGTAAGAGGGACAGTGAACATTAGGACATGCTTGAATGTCTTTCATGTGTTGTGTGTTTCTCAGATACACTGTCAGCCAATGATGAGCCAGAGTTTCTCTACTTCATGAATGATGGGGTTTACGGCTCATTTGCCAATAAACTGTTGTGTGAAGATTCTGTATCAATGCCGCTGGTGCACAAGGTAAATTTTCCTGCTGTTATTTCAATGTTAAAGTGCATTTCAGGTGATGTTGATGTAGTTTAGTGTCTGTCGACTCAGATAACAGTGTGATGTTGTGTTTTCTTAGGAGGTGACTGCAGAAGAGCCCTTGTTCTCCAGCAGTCTGTGGGGACCATCCAGTGATGATCTGGATCAGGTTCTGGATCGATGTCTGCTGCCTGAACTCGACGTGGGTGACTGGCTTCTTTTCAGCAGTGGGGGGGTTAACACATTCACTGCTGGAGCTGAGCAGAAACCACCCATTTACTACACCATCACTGAACGAGACTGGTACCAGTGACACCTTCTGTCCCATGTGTCTGGAACTGGAATTATACATCTGCAGTGTTTATTTTTAGTATTTAATGGATTTGTTTTCTCTGCAGGAAAGAGATTCAGAAATGTGGCGTCACTCTGGATGTGAGGATGAAGAACTTTTCTCTGGTGCAGCCAAACGTGTCTGAGGCATCAATATCAACCCCAGCTTAACATGAAGCCACTTGAGTTTTTTTGTTATGTTGTAAAGGTGATTTTAAGAACGTGGCGTCTTCTCAGGAGCTTCAGTTGATTCTAAGAAGTTTGACTGGGATCAGACGGTAGATGTTTACAAATCCAACAGCCATCAGAACAGAATTACTGCTAGTAGTTGGAATCAGCTTTAACAGAATGGCCCGTTTACAGGTATTGCTATTATAATTAGTATATTATTATAATTACTATTATTATTATTATTACTATTATTAAGTCCTTTTATAAATATATATATAAATGGCATACAATTCCTGTTATTATTTGAAGTCAGTCATGTATCCAAGAAGTTATTTATTACATTTGAAGTCTAGTTTCATGTCATCAGATGCTTTTCAAGAAATGTGCTCTTATATTTGTGATTTGTATTATGAATGTGACTGATTAAGTACGTATTGACTGCATAACTGTTATGTTGAACTGGTGCAGGAATAGACCAGCTGAGTAACTGCAATGGAAACTTTGTATGTGAGGGAACAGGAACAAACATACACTGATGCTTTGCTATTAAATGACGCTTTACACTTATAATTGTCATACAAACGTAATCTTAACTCCTGTGTGTGACGATAGTGTTTGCTTCAGATGTCTGTGACTTGTTTTCTTTGTCTTTTTTTGTTTTGTAATGCATTTGGCAAAAACGTTTATCCAAAGTGATTTACAGTACATTCAAGGAATACATTTGATCGGTTTGTGTATTCTCTGGGAATGGAAACCATGACTTTTGCGCTGCTAATGCAATGCTTTACGAGCTGAGCTACAGGAACACTACTTTTTGTATTAAATTATGCACGGTAAGGCTACAAAAATACTACAGAGAAAGTTAGGTAAATTGTGACTGATGTTGATTTTATCAACTTTTATAGCCAGATTCTCTTGAGTCAGTTTCTTCATCATAATGGTTGTGCTATGGTTAGCAACAGCAGAACTGAGAATGTGATAGTTGCAGTTCAGAGACTGCTGCACAGCTGGATGCATCTGCATTCACATACAGCCACAGAGTCTGATTCAGCTTGACTTTCTGTTTTTAAGCAATAGTCCTGATCATCAGCTGCATGTGCTGGATGGTGTGGTTGATACTGAAATTTTTCAGCATTGTCTGGAGATGAAGATGAAACATCTTCAGCATTGTCTGGAGATGAAGATGAAACATCTTCAGCATTGTCTGGAGATGAAGATGAAACATCTTCAGCATTGTCTGGAGATGAAGATGAAACATCTTCAGCATTGTCTGGAGATGAAGATGAAACATCTTCAGCATTGTCTGGAGATGAAGATGAAACATCTTCAGCATTGTCTGGAGATGTTTTGTGCTGCAGCCTCTGGTGATGTGATGTCTCAGAATGTGTTGATGCTTAGAGTGTGTGCAGCTGCTGTGAGATTAACAGTTAAGTGATGTGGTTTCTAACCCTGACTATTGGGAAAGGTGATGATTGCAGAATTGTACCCATGAAATGTGTCTGTGCTATCAGAACACATACTGTAGACTCTTTGATTGTCATTTATACTGTTTACCTTCTCTTGACCTCCTTGTTCTGTCAATAAAAAGGTATTAAGTGGCTTTATTGATTTATTATTTCTGTTTCTAATTGTTGTGGTATTATTAAAGTGTACCTTTCTTAATTATGCAAAGGTGAAAAGTGAACGTCAGTAAGCAAATTTAAAAGCTAAACACATTTCTAGTAGATATGTGATAGACCAACATATGTTCTAGTCTGATCCATCAGATGGCATGCGATTATGGACAACTGTTTCAAAAACCAGTCAACCCTAATATGAGATATTTATTGAAATATATTTTATAAAATGCAGAACTATAGGGCGCTTGATTATTGAGTCTAATATGCAAGATTGAGCGATGAGCAAAACAAAAATGTAAGTTTTATTCACATTTCCTTCATACGTGCTGGGTGTGTGTGATGCATTTGTAAATTAATGCAATGATGTCAGATTCTAATAAAAAACTGTTTTTGTAACACTGATCCTCTGCTGTTTCCAGCAGTCAAAACGTTTCCCGTATGTAAACATGCATCAAACTGTTGTCATTGTGTCATGTCTTACTGTTTTAAACTGTCTTGTGTGTTCTTATGTTTGTTCATGTTAAGAATAGTTTAAATCTTTGTCAGCTCAGAGTTTTGGGGGCTAAAGGTTGCAGAGTGTGACAAACAGTGGCAATGTTATTAAGATGTCTCATCTCCTTCTGCCACAACGTTGTTGTTTTGGCAGAAAGATGATGACTGGCATGTTTAGCCAGGTGGTCGCTCCACGTGAAGTGACTGTGGCAGGCAGGGCAAACAAAACGCTTCTCTCCTCTGTGTGTGTCTGTGCCAGGAAAGTTCATCAGATCTCGCAAAACGCCTCAAGCAGCCTTCCCAGCAGCATCTAAACAGCTTCTCACCTGGTGAAGGATAACTATACTATTAAAACTCCACATTATCCAAACAGGTAAAGAATAAACCTTTCAGAACACTTCCTCTACAAATGAGCAACATGAGGGTGAGTGAATGAGAATGAACAGATGAACTGTTTAAAAGGGCTGCACAGGAGAAATGTGCCTCTGTACCTGTGTGGGCTCTCAGGTGTGCTTTTAGGTGGGAGCTTTTGAAGTATGTTTTCCCGCAGTGCGGGTGAGTGCAGACGTGGTTGCGAGCCCGTGATGGAGCCGCTTCAGAGACAGACCTGTTTACACAGGACTTGTGGCCTGGAGCTGGAGCAATGGCAGTAAACTTCAGAGCCGATGAAGGTTCTGGGAATGTTTGTTTTGGGGCTGCTGACTGTGGCACAAGGACCAACACTGAACCTGTAAGCATCTGAGCGGTCACAAAAAACACTGATGACTGTTTGCCTGCAGAGGGAGGGGAATCATCTGGAGCACTGAGACGGATGGCACACTTTCAGAAGGAACACCAGACACCCGCGGGGCATCAGACGTGAGAGGCTGAGGCTTCGAGTCACTGCCATGTGACTGACAGCTGGTGCTGTTAACTGGATTGTGTTTGTTAACAGACGAACACCTCACTTCTGATGATTTAGCAGGGCAGACTGTGTTTGTGGAAGGCAGGGCATCTGAAGTATGATGGATCACACTGATCGTTTGAGATCGGGGTTCCTGGAAGCTGGGACTGTGGGAGGGGACCTCACAGTGAGGGCTGTATGGTGGAGTTATACACTGTACTGCCTATTATAAAGAAAATAACACAACCAATTAAAAATTGTAATACAATTTTATTTATTTAGGCATCATATATTAAAGACAGTAGAACGAGTATTACAAATATTACGAATATTACAAAATATATTACAAATATTTTATGATTGAAATAATATATGATTACTTTTACATTGCATAAATGAGAATTGGGGCGGAGTGCCTAATTGTGAAGTACAATGACAAGGCAAAAAAATCATGATGCTGGTCATAAAATAGTTTTCTGTTTCTTTAAGAACTCACAAAGTAAGACTGATGGAGCTCAGAGGAAGACAGGAAGACAGCAGATCTTCACAGAAACCAGATGAAGGTGTCAAGGGCCAAAATCCCTTCCACTGTAAATTTCCAGTATTGATTTTCATTGTCTGCACAGCTTCTAGATCTCTCACACCGGCCTCCTGGTGTGAGATACAGGATAAAGATATTATAAAAAAACAAGAATTTTCTCTTGAAACTTCATTTACATAGAAGCAAAATACAGCAGCTAACATATTTCACTCTACAGTAACATTACATGATAAGAGCCAAACACTCATACAAACTAGCTAACATTTTTAAAATCTACTTTAAAAATGATAAATGTTATATGTACATATTTCTAAGAATTAAAACTGTTTTATTATTTACATAAATATTAAGTTGAATTTTGAAAACATCTATTGATATTACCAATATAATACTAAGAAGTTTGTTTATATAGCGTCTTCCTTAAACTCATTTCTCTTTAAAAATGATATGAATCCATAATTTCATCAATGATTATCTTTCAGTGTTCATCAACTACTGATTTATTGATTAAAATGGCAACAGTCCTCAGAAGTCACACATAAATACACCAAATAAAGTCCAGCATGGAACTGTTTAGAGCAAAAGCATGTTAATAAAAAACAGATCACAGAAACAGTGTGAAACACTGACACACTCATGCTGTATAGGGACTTACACACTCATGCTGTATAGGGACTTAATTACACTCACAATGTTCTGCAGCTGCGCTTCATACTTCACACTATACAGCAACCATCCACGTGTAGAAACATGCCTCAGTATAAACCCTGACTGAACACAAACCTGCAACCAAGATTCAGTAACAATGAATAAGTGAAATCTGAAGTTCAGAGGAGGTTATTTAAAAGGTCATTTAAAATTAAGAAACATAATTGCAGTTACCTAATGTCAAATGCCTGATGTGGCAATCAATCAGGATTTTGGCTTTTTCTTTGTTTTGTATATTTAAAACAATATTAAATTAGAATGTAAAGCTGCACTGCTGTGACTACAGCATTGTTGGATCATTTGAGGCCTGTGTGGATTTACCCACAAATCCTCCTTTTAGGGACATCTTGAGTTGTAAAAATGCTAGAAAATGCAGTTTTCTGTTGGGTTTGGGTTAGACTGTGGGTTAGGATTAGGTTATAATGTTTATAACTAGCTGTTACATGTGTGTGTGATCTAGAGCACTCTGTCAAATGTATCGTCTGACTATTAGCTGTCATGTCTTTCACAGGTTCATTGGCATAAAGGTTTACACACATAAAATGTGTAATAGAGTTATTCTGACTTCTGCCTCACAGCATCTGACTGAAGCTTGTGGCTCTTTTTCACACATTGCACTTGTTTTGGACTCAGATGGCCGTGATGATTCCCAGTATATTAGCTGACATGTTTGATCAAAGTGACTGTTCAACTCAGCAAGTGAAGTGTTTGTTGAAAAGCCCTTCAGACTGTACGTGACATCTGGCTTTGACACTGCTCATGTAGTTAAAGATAATAAAACACACAAACTTGATGTGATTATCTGTGCCCGTCACTTAACATCTACATATCAGGTCAGAAATGTATTGTTATGAAATTGATCTCGTACTGTTTTTACTCATCAAGTCAGACAGGCAGGTCAACAGGTAATTTATCACAGAAAAACACAATTCGCCATTGAAAACCTAATAACTATAGACAGAGCTGGAGACGGATACTGCGATTCTCTGCATCTGTGGTTTATTAATCAAATCTTTTCAACACAAACAATCATCTGTGTAATTCAGATGGCAAAATCTGCCACCTGCTGGACAGCGAATGACAAACGGCCTGATTTGTAGTTTATGTGATAGAATATTAATATCATTATTTGGCTGTTTCAGGATTTCAACATAATATTTTGATTTTGTAATTATGAATTAATTTTCTCAATCTTTTTAAAACTCTGACACCACTAGTAAAATGCTTCTGTTTTGTATTTTCGTACTTGAATACAAACGTTTTATTACAGATTATATTGTCAGTCTAACACTTTGAGTGAAAAGGCAATAAAATAAACATTCATTTCACTTCAGAATGTCTTAGTATTTGGCTTTAATGGTGCTGGTATAGTGAAAACTTGATGATCCCTGTTCTCCAGCATGATGTGAGAGCGCTCGTCCTGTGCTCCACAAATCACAAATGCACTTACACTTAGTGACATTGCATTGTGATACTTAAGAGCACTTACATGTGAGTATGTTTTTACTTGATACTTTGAATCTTGAGTAAAACTTTGATACCCATACATTTATAAGAAGAATGAGTTTTATTTCATTGACTGTGTGCAGAGGGCAGTTACAGGTGCGGGCGCTTGGATGGAGGGTGGGCATGACTTCACTGTTTGATTCCCACCACAACGCATCGTGTCTCAGTAGGTCAGTTAAGATCCTCAGAAATAAGAGATGTCTGCTGTGAAGTCTCTGAAGACACAGTGAGCAGACATGGCTCTTCTGAACGCAGACACGTCCTGTAATGAAGCATCACCCGCACTGTGCGCTTTACTACAACCACCGACACCATCACAACACAGGGGCAACACCCGCAGGCCCCGCCCCTGCGCCGTCATCCCCCGCAGCCAATGCGCTGCCGCGGCACATGCGCTCCTCCAGCCAATCAGCGTCCGCGTTTCATGCGCAGCCTCTCCAACAGACCCAAAGAAGCTTACCGAGTTAAGATGGCGGCATGTGGATGAGGAGGTTGTGTGTTCCGGCTCTTCTGTGTCTTCTGGAGAAGAGATTCACACTGCAAACACATTCTGAAACATAACCCGTGAAGAAAAATAAAAGCCCCCCAAAACAGTCTGGAACCGGGACCGAGTCCATGACGTCCATTCACTTCGTGGTTCACCCGTTACCCGGGACCGAAGACCAGCTTAATGACAGGTATTTATAAAACACAACAACAGCTTGAAATCATCATGCAGGCCCTGACAGAGGCTGGACTCCGTCTTAAGGGTCTTTAAAAGATATTCGGGGGTTCTCGGGCTGTTGCAAACGCTCAAGGTTGGACATTTGGCTCTAAAAATAACGAGGCCCGGCTGACTGGAGACACAATGCGGGTTGGGGGATGGGGAGGTGAAAAAGAGAGGGAACAGCCTTCAGTTTATGACTTTACCTCAACAACAAAGCATTTGTGCATCAGTATAAAACTCCTGTTTTATAGTTATGCGTGTTTTGATCGCACAAGCGAGCAGAAATGCTGAAGACATTTCGCCCCAGATTAGCCGGTTAGCCGTTAGCACTGCGCGAGCAGAATTCATTTATCACCATAATGTGGGTGGAAATTAAATTGCAGATGGTGTGAAATGTATTTGCATGCTTGTTTTAATCGTTTGGGTTTTATTTCAGATTGTCGTGTTCAAGGATAGGGCAGGCTAACCTGTTTTTATTAGTTCTCTGTAAAAACATGATCTAATCTTTCCTGTTCACTTAGCATACTCATCTGAATGATGACCTGTTTTAATTGTTGTGTTTTCATCTTAAATTAGTGTGTGCTGAATGGTGTGTTTTCATCATTTAGATCTTGAATGCTTTCTGTTTTTGTGATGGTTTGGAAACCCCCGTTGCAGGAGGTTTGGATTTAATAAAAGCAAATGCTTTATGAGTGAAATGCCATTTCCTGAAGTGTTATCATCAGACTGACATCAGTCAGCCTCACTGCAGAAGCCTGGTTGGCGATTTGGAGGTGATTTATGACTGATGACAGCAGCCTAGAGAAGCCATGTGTTCAGCTTATGGCCAGTAACATTATTATAAGCATCCTCAAACAAAATGGGTGTCAGAACTGTCTTTCTCTGATGCGCTGTTTTTTACACCATAGGTCTCCAAGTATACTTCTGTGGTATACTGCCCACCAGAGACCCTTAAATACTTACTGTGCCCTAAATATTGAAAATTTGTAGCCTGATTGCTATGAGAGTGATCTAATGTCAGGTTAACTGTTGAAAAATGCCATTTGATTTGAAAATATAACACGATCCCTGTGGGATCAGCATATTTGACAGGAATGAAAATGATGTTCTGAAGTATACAGTCTGTTAAATAGCTGCTACTGTTACTGTCATTTGGCATTGATCATTAAGTTACTAAACCATTAAAAATGGAAGATCTTGTTAAAAATATCCAGTGGATTAAAACATGGTTCATGGTTCTATATCCCTCAGGTCCTTATTTGTATCTTTGTCAAATGAAATGTCCTCTATATTGACTGAAGTACTGTATGTTTCCAGTCCTATTGCACGTTTCCCTTTATCACCTTTTATACCCATGATGTGTAATAACCACTTTTCAGTTCCATAGGTTTAAATCATTCTGGCTTTGTTTTTCCTGTTAAACAAACGTTGTGGCATGGAAGTTTAATAGTGTGAATGTAATTTCATGTTAACGTTGATAGATTGTACATAGATGTGCATTGTTTTGTCCTGTGTTATTAGAGGTTTAAGCAGGTTAAAGGTGACTTTCAGTCATTTAGTTGTTCGGTCTGCACCCAGCTACATATTTTGCATCTCTCACATCACTGTATGTTCCTGTCTGTCTCCCCAGACGGAGTGTGTTTGAATCGTCTGTGAATTCAGCTTATATATTCATTCTTTATTCTTCACGGCTGTGTTTTGTAATAATGAACTGTGGTTGCATGGCTGGTCTGCTGCAGCACTCAGACAGGAAACCAGGGATCTCTCAGCCCTGTGTCCCCTGATGTGAGAGTCAGCATGATCTCAATAGATGAGAGTGCTGCTGCGCTAAGATCTTCTGTGTGTATATTGCATTATGGGTACGTCATTTTGGCCTAACTGTAGAAAGGTGTAGCTGATGTTGTGATGTTGGAGTCTGTAGCCTGTGCCAGATAATAGTTACAGATTCAACTGGCAGAAGCCAAAAGTATGTGAAGTGAGACTGCACTGTAGCCTCATTTTCTTCTCACTGTTCCCTGCCAGCATTCTTTGCTGTTCTGTGCAGTGTGGCACTGTGGGAAAGGCAGATGGCCATGTTCCTTTGAAGTCTTTGGCCAGAGATTTTTGCAGCAGTTGTCTTCTGGAGTTTGATGCTGTTAAGTGTACTTCTGGACTCATATTTTCACACTGGATTGATGTATAGAGGTAGAGTTAAGATCGGCTCATTGATTCTGTTCTGAAATAAGATGGGACACAATAAATCATTTGAACTTATAAGGATCTACAATAAAGGAGAATGACTCTTCAGTTTTTAGATTTGTACAGTGTTATACGTCAGGTGTTTGGGTGTTGTTTTGGACATGACAGGGCTTGTCTTTTGATTTCACATAGGCTGATCAGGGCATATTTTGGATAAGTTTGGTTTTCAAAAAGATCAGGCATTGTTGTCATGTACGGTTATAGAGACTTCGACTTTGTTCCAGCACCTACTGAGTGCTTGACTTCCGTACTGTCTACAAAGGCTGCTGTCTTCTAAAGCCGCATCCTACCTTGAAATTAACCTTATGAGTGAGCAATTCTGGAGCACTATCTCTTTTACTCATGACCTCGTTGTTGAAGAATTAAGGCCATCCTGCTTTAGGATTTGGCCAAACTAATACATCTTATATGGCAGACTACTTTTCTGCCTTCCTTTTCAGTACAGCCTTTATGTTGGGAACGTCTAATTGGTGTCCTAATATGCCACCTGTGTAGGCAAATGACTTGATTTTAGAACAGAGCCTTTTACAGCTGGTTTATTACTTCCCTTCTTAAGGAGGCCTTAAAAGACAGCAGTTTTTTCTGTTAATTTAGACCCAGTTTGTACAGTGCCATAATTCAGTTTTCCCTCATATCACTGTCTGCTATGTGCTCCATGTTCGCACTAAATAAAAGCTTTGACACACCATGTGACCATTCAGTACCCAAGATTTCTTGGCAAAATTAAGGTACGTTTTATTTCCAAATTTGTTTTATGATTGCTTGAAGTGGGTATAAAACACATTTTATTTTCATAGTAAGGCATTGTTTTGAAGGGCCATTAGTTAGTCCAATGGAATAATGAAATTACAGACTACATTAATGATATAAAAAAAATTTAATTTTAGTTGTCTTTCACTATCTAGGTGACTCGGAACAGAACATCATGTTAACTTTACTAACATTATAGCACGTTTTTTTACCTAGTGAGCAGCATATTAAAACCTCATACACATCTTTCTTGATGGTAAGGTTGTTCTAAAAGTTAGACATAAGGGGCTTTCAAACTGCAGGAAAGTTTCTAAAGTTCCTAGAACTATTGGTGGAAGTTCCATCTTTTTGGCATGTTCACACCACAGGAACTAGAAACAGTTGTGACCTGTGCTAGCAAAATAAGTGGGAATGAGTACAGGCTAATTATGACCTACAGGCAAAATAAGTGTCAATTTTGGACTAATTTGAGGTTTCACAAAAAGAGTTCATTAAGCCCTCGTCTAAAGATCAGTATAGCAGTATAGCCAAATAGCAGTTGAACATGTAAATTGTCTTTATTGTACATTTTCTGAGAGGTGTACCTTACCAAAATCTTCCTTTGTTTTAGTAATCCTTTGAAATTGCTTTTTTCTGCTCTCTTCTTGACGATTAGTGCTTCAGGTATAGCTTATTCGTTTTTTTGACAGCTTCCAACAAATTTCAGGAGAATGTAAAAAAAAAATTGGCTCGTTCTGCCAGCATGGGTCACAGTTTTAGTTCTAGGAAGTCCTTTTAGAGGAACTGTATTTCAGAGTAGGGTCTAACCCAACACAATAGAAACTACCAGTGATGTAAGTATCTGCTGACTAGCAACTGAACAGTATTTTAAAGTGTTTCAGGTGATAAACATACAGACAGTTAGAATGTTACTGGCATGTCATCTTTGTCTGTGGCATTGTTCTTTTCTCTGTCTCTGTGATGTATAGCACTGTAAGTTGTTGTAGGAGATTTTGCTCAACTCTCCCTTTTGGTCTTTTAATCGCGACATATACATCTTCATTCTGACAGTTAATATAAACAGTGCTTCAATCACACCGTCCTCCACTAGTTGTTTTTTTTAATGCCGCTTTATCAGGCATTTATCACTATTACCGGTGCAAATGCAACCAGGAAAATGGCCCAAAGAAAATGTAGTTCTTGGGGGATTGACCTGGTTTTTGGTTGCTATAACTTAGTTCTTAGAAATACCGTGTGCAAAAGCAGCTGTAATTATGCTGCCTTGTAAGATAATTGAGTGTAAATTAGTTTTTCTTGAATGCAGGATAACTTTGTATAAAAAGTGCAGTGTACTTCTTTCTAAGTAGGCTGCTGTTTTTGCTATCATTTGCATTGTATCGTGAGGGGTGCAGTGGACCACTAGCTCTCTTTCTGTTCTCTGACTGTGTGGACCACTCTGTTCCTCAGTTTTCCTCCGTCTCCTACAGTTCTCATTTTCACTCATAATAGACGTTCTCTCTCAGCTGCCTCCTGCCAAACCTTTGGCCAGTTTAACTGTGGTCGTGTTGGTTGTTGCTGAAGCCAGTATAAATGCGACAGCACACAGTGCCTTTGATAGTATGAGAGAACGTTATTAGTTCAGGCATTTTATGGAAGTATCTGCTGTGAACATTTAATCATGTGGCTTTGATGTCTCCATTAGGCTTCGTGAGGTGTCAGAAAAGCTCAACAAATTCAACTGTAACAGGTACATCTGATGCAGACCTTCACATTGTTAATCTCAGTGCTTTTGCGGTCTTTCCACGTCAGTGCAGTATTGAGTTTTCTGAAAAGACTTGGCTAACATTTCTCTGTCTTCACGGCAGTCATCCACACCTCATTCCACTGGAGCAGGCCAAGCTGAAGCAGTGTGTGGTTGGACCAAATCATGCTGGATTTCTCCTGGAGGTAACATCATACAACACTTATTTTTTTATTTTTCAGTGGGGTTTCATAGACCTGAAGTGTTGTGGGTTATTGTTTATGGAGTAGTTTACTGCATGTAATTTTTCTTCACAGAACACAAAGGTATTTTTAAAGAAACTTCATGTAGCTTTTTCATGCAATAATTCATGGTGACCTTGTGGGGAAGCTCCAGAAAGTATGAACAGCATCATAAAAGTAGTCCATATGATTCATGCCCTATGTTCTAATGTCATAAAGGAACCCACTGCTAATTTGCTTCAGGTCACAAATCTCAGTCTCTGTTTTGCAGTTTTATTTTACATGTTTAACGGACATTGATATTCTGATTTGACATTGACATTCATTGACATTTGACAGATGCTTTTATCCAAAGAGACTTTTAGGCTTTGCATTTATTGTTATGTGCATTCCCTGGGAATCAAACCCATGACATTGGTGTTGCGAGCGCCATGCTTTACCAGTCAAGCTACAGGAAAAACACAATGCAGCAGCTGATATATGGACTGTTTGTGACATACTGTTGCCAGAGTTTTCTAAATCAGATACTTTGTTCTGTGTTTCAGGATGGACGTATCTGCAGGATCAGCTTTGCTGTCCTGCCGGACCGACTGGAGCTGGGCAAGCCAGATGGCAATGATGGGTGAGATATTAATAACCCTGTTTGAGAGATGCATGCTTGAGCTGGTGTGCAGAATAACTCTAGATTAGATCTGTCTCTCCCGGTTAAGATTGACCTGCTGTTATGTTTTTCTTTAGCGTGATGTGATTACAACAACAGATACACTTATGTTTCATAGAAGATTATGTTGTGGGCTTGTTGTTGGCATGAAGACACACTGAAGATTATCAGTATTATTTCAGAATGAATACACATTAAAAGGAATGTAATAGCCACATAATGCAGTGATTAGTCTAAACTTGTACAATGTAGTTGTATATAGAAATGCTGTTTAATTAATTCTCAGCAGAGAATAGAACTGCTGATGACAGGGAGTTTTTTTATTTTGATGATTCAGAGAGAAGCAGCTCAGTGCAGACTTCGGAGATACAAATGACTACATATTTCTGCTGTTTGTTGCTTTTCTTAAACACTTAAGCATGTTACAGCTCTTTCTTAAAAACAGTTAAAACTGTTCTGTTGGTGGGTAATATAATGAGAAATCTTTTTTCTTTTGAGATTAAAAGTTATGTTATGTTGAGTCTTTCAGGGCCTGGTTGCATAAAAATCCTTAAATTAAGAAAACCTTAATTATGAGATTAAAGGTTTACTAAGTGAAACAAAAAATGAAGGGTCCACTTAAGGAGCTTTAAGACTGTCACTAAATATTTACCCTTATTTGCTTAAGTGTTCCCTTAAGTTCTGTTATGCGTTGCTACAAAGTCCTTAATAATAGTTTCAGCTTTAAAAAATAAAGGGTCCAACACAGCTCCACAAGTATTTATTAAATAGTATCAAACCTTGCGTGCTACTTTATAACTGTATATCAGTCACTTCAATCAGTTTGGCTTAACTGTAACACTGGTTTCCCTGATTCCTTTTTATCTGCTTATATCCAGCATGTTTTCTCTAATCACGTGATCGTACACCGCAGCAAGCTGTGTTCCGTGTACTGTGGGTGATTTCGTAACTGTAGCAACTAACTTCTCAGTTGCAGTGTTTGGACAGAATGCATCATGAAATGCTTAGAGAAAACACTTGGGTAAGGGTGACGCTCTTGATCCCTGTGGAAAGGGATTTCTTTTTTCCCTCTTAGGGATAGCCACACTTAAGGGTTTTCATGCAACCGTGTTCCTCCCACTCCAGAAAAGCATTTTTCAGAACTAAGGTGAAGAAACAGCTTGTTTAGGATTTTGACCTGAGATTTATCTCGGCATTAGAACTGAGCAGCTGATCATTTCAGCAGATGTGATGTGTGGACCTCATTACAAATCTGAAGAGAAGTGTGATGTCTTTAAAAACCATCGTTGTCCTCAGCTCACACAGTTTCTCTTTGCTTTGCTTGAGCTGAGCTGGATAGTGTTTTGTGCTGTTTTTGGGATTAAAGTCACATTACAACAGTGCAGATCCCCTCTGTGAACTGCAGGCAGTCCACCGCGTTTAACCGCAGCACTGATGAACGGGCATAATGGCACATGATTAAGGGGAAATCTTCTCCCTGCCAGCCTTTCCCGAAGCTGTGGCCCGAGGAATGTGCTGCAGTCAGTTCTGATTCCCAAGGGTGTTGCCATGTTAGTGACCCTGCAGTAAAAGAGACCGATTGGCTCGTAGGCCTGGGCTGTCCAGGCTGTGATGTCCCACCTGTGGGACTATAGGTGTGTAACTGATCTCCCATCTTTTGTTTCCAGTTCAAAGTTGAGCAGTGTCTCAGGGGCAGGAAGGAGCTCCAGGCCAGGCAGGACTAGTGATCCGCCCTGGTTCCTGTCTGGTTCTGACACACTGGGCAGACTGGCAGGCAACACCCTTGGGTAAGTTGTGGCAGGGCTATCAGAAACGCAGCCATCAGGTAAAGATTGTGGCTGCATGTGCAGTGATGACTTCGGTTATATGAAAACAATATGAAAAGTTCTTCTGCACTTTTGTTTGTTTTAGTTTGCATGTTGTAGACAAACATTGTCCTGTGAATATTTTCACTTTAACAGCCCTGTTTGGGTTGGATTTTGAATACCCGTGTTTTGCTAAAAGATGCTAGTAGATGCAAAATATTAGTTACAAATAGGTAAATGTTGTAATAATTTGTTTAAACATCACTCTTTTTTAGTTGTTTATCCACAAATATAACAATTCTTAGTGATAAACAGCAGCTTATGCAAACATCTACAAACATCAACGCGCATACTACAAATAATAATAGATGTCTTTGAATGACCTTGAGTCAATAAAATTACTCTGCAAAAAACACAATCCAACTCACCACAGTGTCTGTTCTTTGAAATATCAATATATCACCCCACTTATACGTTCTTGTTTATTTTCTTGGGTATGTTTTTGAAACCTTATTTTCCACTTAGCTAATGTAAGTGTGTGTTTGTGTGTGTGTAGAAGCCGCTGGAGTTCAGGAGTCAATGGAGGAGGCAGTGGAGGGGGGAGCAGTGGAGGAGGCGGTGCAGCAGGAGGTGGTGGAGGCAGCAGTGGAGGGGGAGGGGCTGGAGGTGGTGCTGGAGGCGGCTCTTCTGGCCGCTCCTCCACTGCAGCTCGTGACTCTCGCAGACAGACACGTGTGATCCGTACGGGCAGAGAGCGAGGGTCGGGTCTGCTGGGAAGCCAGCCACAGCCGGTCATCCCCGCGTCAGTCATTCCAGAGGAGCTCATCTCACAGGTGACTGTCACACTGCTGCATGTGACTTACCACTGTGGGAAATGAATTGTTGACCCTAACAGAAAATTAGCCCATGAATGACTCATTGTCATCATAGGTGTATATGACTTTCAGCCAAACAGAATTAGAGTTTATTATAGACATAGAGATATTAAATAATATCCAGCTTTGTAACGGCATTGAATAGTGCCCGAGACTTTAAAGCTCCAGAAAGTTCATCTATCCATTGTAAAAGTACTCTGTATAACTCTGGTTTGTTAATAAATGTCTTCTGAAGTGAAACAATATGTTTGTAAAAAAAAAACAAGTAATATTTTGGGCTTAAGCGATTGATACATCGCGTATCCATGTAAACACAGATCTTAGCGGCACATCGATGTTGAATTCAGGATGTCCATTTACACAAATTCTTAGAATCAGTCATAATTTAAATTAATGATCAATTAATAAATTTAAACCTTGATTTTGCAATATTCGTCTACTACAGTGGCACAGAGCCAACGGCATGACTGGGTGTGCAAATGCCACTTAATACATCAGCTTTCTCACCTGAATAAAAAGATTTTTTTATAAATTACAGGCTGGTGTAATAGCCTGTCTTAAAAGAGAGTATGACTGATCAATTGATCATTGATTGAAAGACTGATAAATGTGACACTACTGCTGCCTCAATGCGCACTCTGCCAACAGATGCTCGCGAGCCTTTTCATACTCCGTGCTGTTGTAGCCATTTATTTGTTAGAAGTAATTGTATTTGTATTGTTGTTATTTTGTGCATATTTATTTGTTTGTGAGGTTTAGCTGTCAGACACTTTTCCTGTGTGAGTTCAGATCTCATGAGCTCTTCTGTCTCTCCAGGCTCAGGTTGTTCTCCAGGGGAAATCCAGGAGCGTCATCATTCGAGAGCTGCAGCGCACAAACCTGGATGTGAACTTGGCTGTGAATAACCTGCTGAGCAGAGATGATGAGGACGGAGATGATGGTGATGACACGGCCAGCGAGTCCTACTTACCCGGAGGTGAATGCGCACAGTAGATGTGTAACACGTGTTTGTGATGTTTGAGACTGAAGTTCTGACCTCTGATGTCTTTACTGCAGAAGACCTGATGTCCCTGCTGGATGCAGATATTCACTCCGCTCACCCCAGCGTCATCATCGACGCAGATGCCATGTTCTCTGAGGACATCAGCTACTTCGGCTACCCCTCGTTCCGTCGCTCCTCCTTGTCTCGTCTGGGCTCCTCACGAGGTAAAGACTGAAACACAGTCTTGCCTGCATATACACAATGTCAGACAGATTTGTGAAGTGTCTTGTGCCACCAGCACTCGTTCTTCATTAGTGCTGCTACAGCTCACCTCACACATTAATACATTGATACAGCTTCCTGATATGTTGAGAGATTTGATTGATAGGTCAGAGTTGTAGATTAAAGAGATGGTTTACTCCTATTGTTAAAGCTGGAGTATTAAATACCTCACGTCCATCCACACTTGTGTTTGACTATGTATTTGAAGTGTTCAGAAGCCCTGTAATAGATTTATGTAAGTAACATATTGACATTTAAGTCAATTTAAGTCAAGTATTTACTTTAGTTATTTACATATTTCCGTAGATCTGTTTGCCGTGTTTATGAAAAACAGTGGTGCCCGATTTGTGAACAAATTATTCTTGAGTCAGATTATTGTATATACTGTCCAGTATAGATTCTCCAGATGTTAATATTGTGTCAGGAAACCTCCATAAGAAAACCATCATGATTTCTGTGTGGTTTCATCGTCATCCTCTGGATGTAGAATGTCATGCTGTCTTGCTGCATATCTGTGTTGTGTGTGAGTGCTGCATCGTTCCCCTCATGAGCTGTCTGTGAAAGGCCCTGCAGTTTTAAACTGTAAATCTCAGCTAATGCTGGACACCTCTGTCACCAAGACAACATCTTTTAAATGCACTAATATAACCCACAACCGATGAAACCAGTCGTTCTTCTCTGCAGCCACCCATATCGAGCCTGTTTGCCTTTCCTGTAGGCAAATAAAAACCTCTTAATCAAATATGGACCATCTCCTTATAGGTCACGGGTTCTTTAACCAGCAGTGTTGTGTTTACAACTCAATGGGCAGTTATTGTTGGCGTCACAAAAGCACAGCATCAGAATTAGATGGCATGATGAAGTCTTGTGATGATCTTTTAGTCACTGTGTAATTTGATTGACATCTCACTCTACTGCGGGTCTTTCACAGAGAGTGGCTCACTCTTATTCCACTGGTGTGACCCTATTGCATACCAGTTCTCCTTCTCCCCTTAGAGCGAGACTCGGAGCTGCTGCGCGAGCGGGAGTCCGTCTTGAGGCTGCGTGAGAGGAGGTGGCTGGACGGAGCCTCCTTTGATGCAGAACGCTGCTCCAGCAGCCGAGAGGGAGAGCCCAGCCTGGATAAGAAGAGTCTGTCGCTGCAGAGCCCCGTCACGCTGGGGGAGGATCTACAATGGTGGCCTGAGAAGGTGCGACTCTGCTGTTCTCAGCTTCAGATTCTGTGTATATATGTAAAGATATAGTTTTGATGCCTGCATGGGTTTTAATGACATCACGGTTTCGTGTCATGCCACGTTAACTGTGGTGTTCTTTAAAAATACAATAAAATTCTGTTCATTCAGAAAATGAAACTTCGCTTCTATGAGGTATGAGGTTAAAAATGAGGATCGGTCATTGATTTCACAATGACTTTTATCAGTCAAAATGAGGTTTCATTTCCAAACAAATGTCCAACTTAAATGCTTAAATTCTTGGAATATTGTAGTTATAAAACAGGAAATCAGTCTTTAAACTTCTCTGACCTTCATTTGGCTTGTAGTTGATCAGTTTTGAATTGTTATGGTCTATGTCCATCAGAGTGTGTTTACAGTGCTGAAAATGCCAGACGCTCTGCAGAAACGCTGGCTGTCAGCGCTTTGGAAGGCTTTGTAGCACAGTGTTTATTCACTTAAGATGCTCATTTGGTTACTGTGGTATGGAATATCTGCAGAAGTAAAGTGATGCTATTATTTTATTCTGCGGATGTTTTTTAAACAAATAATATTGTGGCTGTAGTCCGAGGATATCTTCTGCAACAGATATGTGTTGGAGACCAGCATATTACATTATCCATTGTTTTTCAGTTGTTGTACAAGGAAAATGTGACAATTAGTCAATGGGCTGTTTGTCCCACTCCTCCTGCACTGTGATTGGATGGCTGGGTCAGAAGTGACATTGACAAGCACAGCATTTTACTCAAAGTTTAACCAAAGTCCTCCCATTGCAAACAATGGAAAAAACATGCAGAAAATGTCTACAGAAAAAAACGTTTTGATGGACACACAGCCTTAGTCACTGAGTTGTTTACACCTGTTTTTTAGGACTATGTTACAAAGTTTGTCAGCATCGGAGCTTTGTACTCAGAGCTCGTTGCTGTCAGCACTAAAGGAGAGCTTTACCAGTGGAAGTGGAGCGAGCCAGAACCGTACAGAAGCGCACAAGTAAGATCTTCAGTCTCAGTGGACATAGTGGCCAGCACTTCTGAGAACTCATCAGTCTGACTGTCGTCTTGTTTCTGTTTCATAGAATCCGTCTATACATCACCCGCGTGTTCCTTTCCTGGGCTTGACCAATGAGAAGATCACCCACCTTTCAGCCAACAGTATCCGAGCAACCGTGGCCACTGAGAGCAACAAGGTACAAGTGAGCCTGTTCTGCTGAAGTCTACATCAGATTTAATCACAGAGCCCACAGTCTTACAGTAGCCCTGATTACACTGGGATTGAGAAAGTGGAAATGGTTTTTAGGTCCCTGTAGTGGTGAATAGTCTGATATGCTTCTGCAAATCAATTTTGTGAGCTGTTTGTTTCAATTAATCTTTTAAAAAGTGATTCAGTAATTCTGAGAATGAACAGATTAGTGACACCTTAAAATTAAATTAACTGCAAATGTTCTTAATCCATTACATGAGCGTTTAGTGTCTGTTCATCTCAGTGTCTCTCTCTGTACAGGTGGCCACATGGGTGGATGAAACGCTAAGCACTGTAGCTGCTAAACTGGAACATGGAGCACAAACGTTTCCAGAGCTGCAGGGCGAGCGCATGGTCTCTCTGCACTGCTGTGCTCTCTACACGTGTGTGCAGCTGGAGAGCAGTCTGTACTGGTGGTGAGTGTCCATCTGTATCTATTGTTGAGCCCTTCTGCTGGAGTTCAGGGTATAAACTCTGAGTATGTTTGTAGGGGTGTTGTGCCTTTCAGTCAGAGGAAGAAAATGCTGGAAAAGGCCAGAGCCAAGAACAAAAAGCCAAAGTCCAGCGCTGGAATCTCTTCTATACCCAACATCACTGTAGGAACTCAGGTGAGGATTCTCCGATTCTTTGGAAGAGCCTCCACATGGACATCCTCGGTCAAACATTTGGAGACTCTTGAAGTTTCTTTGTCATAATTCATCACATTTTACATTTCTCAGGTCTTTAAATGACACTTTCTGTGCTGATTATGAAGTTGATGTCTCTCTGCCCGCAGGTGTGTCTGAGAAATAACCCTCTGTATCACGCTGGTGCTGTGGCCTTCTCAGTCAATGCTGGGATCCCTAAAGTGGGAGTTCTGCTGGAGTCCGTGTGGAACATGAATGACAGCTGCCGCTTCCAGCTGCGCTCGCCCGAGAGTCTGAAGAACATGGAGAAGAATACCAAGGCGCAGGAGACTAAGTAAGATGGCTGAATTTCTACAGCTGAAACGGTTTGTGCAGGTGCTTCTTTTTGCTGATAGGTGGTGTTCTTCTCAGGATGGAGAGTAAACCAGAGCCGGTGAAGACAGAAATGGGCCCTCCGCCCTCCCCTGCATCCACCTGCAGTGACACGTCCTCCATCGCCAGCAGTGCTTCTCTACCGTACAGTATGTGCACTTTATCTTAAAGCTAATTTGATGCAATAATCATGAGATGTGCTAACTGATGACCTGCTGTATCACAGAGCGAAGACGCTCAACACCAGCACCAAAGGAAGAGGAGAAAGTGAACGAGGAGCAGTGGCCCTTACGAGAGGTTGTTTTTGTGGAGGATGTTAAAAACGTCCCTGTTGGAAAGGTGAGTGGAGCCAGTGGAGAGGAAAACTACAATCGTTTAAAATCATCTGCTGTTTTGATTCTTATTCATTCCCATTTTTCCTTTTTAAGGCACTTTAAATGAATGGTTTGAAATGCTGTATGTAATCAGAAACTGTGCACCCTCACATGAAGCACAGGGAATCTTGATTCTAACAGTCTGGCATTAGCTAAAAATATACAAAATACAATAGTCCAATATTTTAGATAAATAGACTTTCTTAGTGTTTTGGTATTTAACTATATATTTAAAACACTTAAAGTCAACATCTGTTTTGGTTTTTTGCTGTCTTGGGTGTTCCACTCACCTGTATGGGTGTAAAGGATGTGTAATGCTACCTTAGAGTTTGGCCGAAACGAGGTGTCTTATAAGGCAGCGTAGCATACTGTTGTTGTCTAACAGTCTGTGTGTACCTATGACGTGCCTTTTTAATACTGTCTAGATAGGGGAGTTTTGGAACAGAGCTGTGTACTGTTGACCTTGTTGTGTGAACATCCTTGATTAAGTAATGAAGAGTAATATTAGATCAATCAGTGTTTTTCTTGAGGTGTGTGATGAAACTGGAGCCTTATTTGTAAGAGTTGTGTCTTTTGAACTCAAGGTGTTAAAAGTGGATGGTGCTTATGTTGCTGTGAAGTTTCCAGCAGCAGCGTCGAGCAGTCAGAGTGCCACTCCAACTGACTCTGACCCGTCCTCACTGCTGCAGGACTGTCGACTGCTCCGGATCGATGAGCTGCAGGTACACACACACACACACACACACACACACACACACACACATAAAAAAAGACAGGCAATTCCAGATGCCATCTGTTGTTGTGATGGGTAAAAACAAGAACGTCTGTCATTCACAAATGTTTATCTTTCAACAGGTTGTTAAAACTGGTGGAACACCAAAAGTTCCAGACTGTTTTCAGCGCACGCCTAAGAAACTTTGTATCCCAGAAAAAGCTGAAATTTTAGCTGTGAACGTTGACTCCAAAGGTGAGTTCTTTTGTCTTTGTTGTGTAGTGAACATGCCCTGTGCTGCTGCTTGACCCTCAGATGTCTGTGTCCTGCAGGAGTTCATGCCGTGTTGAAAACAGGCAGCTGGGTCAGGTACTGTATCTTTGACCTGGCCACTGGTAAAGCTGAGCAGGAGAATCACTTCCCCACCAGTAATCTGGCCTTTCTCGGTCAGAGTGAGTGTAATGTGGCCATCTTCACTGCTGGCCAGGTAAGATCACAATGAGTTGATCTCTGACTCTAATCAAACTCTCCTGCCTCTAGTGTTCTATGTGAACTGAAGACTTTGGTTAGCTTGTTCAGGTGTGTCTGACAGGGCTGGCACTGAACTCTGGAGGACGGTGGATTGTGAGGGCCAGAGTTACCCACAACTGATTCAAATGTGTAATTAATATTACAGTAGTCCTAGGGTGTTTCTAAAACGCTGTGTTATTGGACTTGTTTGGTTTCAGCTCGTTTGGTTTTATTTTCGTTGTCAGGAAAGTCCCATCATTTTGAGGGATGGTAATGGCACCATTTATCCCATGGCTAAAGACTGTATGGGTGGAATACGAGACCCTGATTGGCTGGATCTGCCGCCTATTGCCAGTTTGGGGATGGGAGTTCACTCGCTGGTCAACCTCCCCAGTAACTCCAGCATGAAGAAGAAAGCAGCTGTCATCATCATGGCTGTGGAGGTAAGTCCAAAAACAGTCACTACAAACCTTAGCAACCACTTAACAACAGCCTAGCATCAGCTTAGCAGTCATGTAGCAAGGTAAATAAATGCTTTCAAGCTACATGATACATGTATAACCTTCACATTGTTTAAAACATTCAGGCAGCTGGTTAATTTAGTTTTCTGTTTGTGTTGCAGAAACAAACGCTGATGCAGCACGTGCTGCGCTGCGATTATGAGGCGTGCAGGCAGTACCTGATGAGTCTGGAGCAGACCATGCTGCTGGAGCAGAACCCGCACGCGCTGGACGCGCTGCTGGCTCACCGCTGTGACGGAAACCGCAACATCCTCCACGCCTGCGTTTCTGTCTGCTTCCCCGTCAGCAACAAGGAAACCAAGGAGGAGGAAGGTGAGCATGCACACTGGAGCTTGATCAGTCCTGATGAATGATTTGCTGTGTGTTGGTGAAGCTTGTGATGAGGTCTTTATTAAAGACACGTGAGCTCACTTGACTGGTTTGTGATGCGTTTCAGAGGCCGAGCGCTCTGAGAGGAACACGTTCGCTGAGAGACTGTCTGCGGTGGAGGCCATTGCTAATGCGATTTCAGTGGTGTCCAGTAACAGCTCTGGGAACCGGACGGGATCGTCCAGCAGTCGAGGGCAAGTACACAAATACAGCTGCATGATTAATGCAGTTTAAACATTAGTGTGATTATATAACACTCCAAGAGCGTGTGACATTCAGTAGTGCGTTTAGTTCCTCAGAATAAGAGCTCACTCCAAACTAACTCACACGCTCCAAATGTGATTGACTCCACGGTGCAGTATATGACATGCATTGTTCAGTTAATTTAAGCTCTAACCTTTTAAAAGCAGCAGCTGTAATGATGTTAAATGTTTAGCATACTGCTGCTTAAATTGGAGTTAATAATCACAGTATGATTTGTCTTAAACATGAAAGGAACTTAAATCTCTTGGTGTCACTGGTGTGTGGGGGAGTTTCATGTTTGCTCTTCTGCAGGTTGCGTTTGAGAGAGATGATGAGGCGATCGCTGCGAGCTGCAGGTTTGGGCCGTCATGAGTCTGGCCCCTCCTCCAGTGACCACCAGGACCCTGTTTCACCTCCTATAGCCCCTCCCAGCTGGGTGCCAGACCCTCCACCAATGGATCCAGGTTAGTCCTTCTGTAACTCAGCCTGTAGTTTTTAAACAGATGTTGTACTCATGTGGTAGCTGGATGTCTTACAAAACCATCTTATTTGCTAGATGGTGACATTGATTTCATCTTGGCCCCTGCAGTGGGCTCCCTCACCACTGCCTCCACAGGCCCCAGCCAGGGGCCCAGCACCTCCACTATACCAGGTGTGTGAACAGGCCCCTCACTGTGCTTCAGCTGCTTCTGCCACTGGACCCAGATTTTACTTGACACACTGGCACATTCCCACAGTTGTATATTGTACAAAAGCCATATATAATTAAATAGTAATGTTTTGATAAGATGATTAAGTAGATGATGTTACCTCAGAGGAGTAGTGATATGCTAAGCGGTTAAAACAACAGAAACACTGACCCACCCATTTTGATTTCTGTTGAACCTGGTTTGATTTCAGTATCATCTTGAGGCTCTTTGTTTTTTTGTGAAGGGCCCTCATCTGAAGCTTCTGTGGTGGAGTCCAAAGACCGGAAAGCCAACGCTCACCTGATTCTGAAGCTGATGTGTGACAGTGTCGTTCTGAGACCTCACTTAAGAGAGCTGCTCTCTGCTAAGTATGTGGCTCTCATGCAGTTCTTGCTGACAGCTGGTCTCATTTTAGTTGTGTGTGTCTGTCTCTGAGTGTTTGTGTTGCTGTCTGACAGGGATGCTCGTGGAATGACTCCCTTCATGTTGGCCGTGAGTGGACGGGCTTACCCAGCAGCCATCACTGTTTTAGAAGCTGCCCAGAAAATAGCCAAAGGTACAAACATGGATGTGGTTCCACTAATGAGCTTTGTTTTCTGGATAATGAAGACAGCATTAGTAACGAGTGTGTCTGCTTTTAAAGGTGGATGTGATGAGGGTCACTGAAGAAACATCTGCTGTGTTCTCAACTGTGACTGATGTGTGTTTGCGTGCAGGTGAAGCAGGTCTGGGAGAGAAGGAGGATGCAGCTTCTGTCTTCATGGAGATGATCTGTCCTTCAGGCACAAACCCTGATGATTCTCCTCTCTATGTGCTCTGCTGTAACGACACCTGTAGCTTCACCTGGACGGGGGCAGAGCACATCAACCAGGTAAGCTCCAGTGACCTCAGACACACATCTGTGTCTTTTCATCTAACTGACTGTCAGAGAATAATGAGGAGTGTCTGTGCGCAGGACATCTTTGAGTGCAGGACCTGCGGCCTGCTGGAGTCGTTGTGCTGCTGCACTGAATGCGCCAGGGTCTGTCACAAGGGTCACGACTGCAAGTGAGTGAAATCATTCAACCCTCCTGAAGAAACATACCAGTGATTCTTAAAAACTTTCTCTCTACTTTGAAATCTAAAAAAATCTGAATTTCTTTCTCAAATCATTCTGGTTTGGATCAGATCAGAAGAATGTGTGTAAAGAATCTGGGCAAACAGTGTGTTCACACAGCATTATAGTCTCATGACTGATCATGAAGTCAGTCTCAGAAGATTTTTGTCTCTCAGTGTAGTGATGTGTGTTGTGTTGATGTGTCAGGCTGAAGAGAACGTCTCCCACTGCGTACTGTGACTGCTGGGAGAAATGTAAATGTAAGACACTCATCGCTGGACAGAAGGCTGCTCGTCTGGATCTGCTCTACAGACTGCTAACCACCACTAACCTAGTCACCACTCCTAACAGCAGGTACAGCCACCTGGACATCACGTTCATCATGACATCATGGCTAAACATTGCAGATATTGATAAGGGCTGGGCTTTGTCCAGTTCAGTGCAATAATCAGCAAGCTGATTATTCTCATGTGCAGCCTTAGAAAACGAGACATCCTGATTGGTGGTGCTGTATTGATGCAATGGTTTCATGCACAATGAAAGCCAAAAAACATCAATATGAACACAAACAGAATATCACTTATTCAGCTTCTGTTGGTTACAGCAAAATCACACCTTTATTAAAAATGGGGCAACAAAACACTTTAAATCACCAAAGATTTGCACCAATATTCTGTTGATGCAAAATTGAGATAAGAATTTTGGAATTTAAATTGTGATGTTCTGAATTTAATTTGAATCACGCTGTGGCTGATTCACACATCAGGGTTGTATTTGTGGTGTCACATCAGTTGACTGTATACACTGTGTTTGACAGAGGAGAACACATCCTGCTGTTCCTGGTTCAGACTGTTGCCAGGCAGAGTGTTGAACACTGTCAGTATCGACCTCCCCGCATCCGAGAAGACAGGAACCGGAAGACCGCCAGCGCTGAAGGTGTGTTTAACAAAACTATTAATATTGTAGGAGTGGATTTTATCTGTCAGGCGATAACTCTGTGCCTCTCTGTTTGTCTTAATGTATCTCTGTCTCTCTCTCCTTCTGTCTGTCTGTTTCTCTGTCTGTCTCTGTGTCTTTCTCTCAGACTCTGATATGCCGGATCATGACCTTGAGCCTCCTCGTTTTGCTCAGTTGGCTCTGGAGCGAGTGTTACAGGACTGGAACGCACTCAAGTCTATGATAATGTTTGGCTCTCAGGAAAACAAAGACCCGTGAGTGTCATGAACACAGCGATTGATGTTCAGAGCTGCTTCAGTTCAGACACAGTGACTTTAAACATTCATCTCATCATCTTACTGTTGTATGTTGTCAGCCTGAGCGCCAGCAGCAGAATCGCTCACCTCTTACCAGAAGAGCAGATGTATCTGAACCAGCAGAGCGGCACCATCCGACTGGACTGTTTCACACACTGTTTGATCGTCAAGTGTGCGCCAGACATCACAGTGAGTGACACACACACCAGTCTGATCCTCAAACATCTGTACACTGTATACTGATGTCTGCAGTGTAGTAACTGTGCGCTCTTTCTTTGCAGTTTATTGACACTCTGTTAGGTACGCTGGTGAAGGAGCTGCAGAATAAATACACTCCTGGCCGCAGGGAGGAGGCCATCAGCGTCACACGCAGGTTTCTGCGCTCCGTCGCCAGAGTGTTTGTGATCCTCAGTGTGGAGATGGCTTCTTCCAAAAAGAAAAAGTATGCCTGGCTTACTGAACTTTATAATGAGTCTCAAAGAATGAATGCAGTAAACTGCAGTTAACATGAAATCAAATGAATTACTTTTAAAACATATGCGGTTTAAGGTTGCGTTGCTCCGCCTCTAAAACAACTTTTCTTTTTTGCCGACATCACCAACCCTTTTATATTTTTAAATTAAAAAAAATCCTCTATCCATCTGAAGCTATTCTGCTTTGTAATGCCCACTTTGTATCATCTAATCAATATGCATAAAAATAACACTGGTTAAATTTTGTTTCATTTGCAAATGTATCTGATTATGGATTGTGGTTGTGAATTCAGATTTTTGATTTTTTTTTTTTAATTAAAGGCAGCATAACTGTCACTAATCTCTCTCTCTTTCTGTCGCTCAGTAACTTCATTCCTCAGCCCATCGGGAAGTGCCGGCGTGTGTTTCAGGCTCTGCTGCCGTACGCAGTAGAAGAACTCTGTAATGTGGCTGAATCTCTGATTGTGCCGGTGCGTATGGGCGTGGCTCGGCCCACAGCGCCCTTCACTCTGGCCAGCACCAGCATTGATGCTGTTCAGGGCAGCGAGGAGCTCTTTTCTGTGGAGCCCCTCCCACCTCGACCCTCTCCAGATCAGTCCAGCAGGTGAGTCACAGCAGATCCATGGATCTGTTCACAGCTGACGGTCTTCTGACAGGTCATCTCATTCATGTGATGTTCCTCTCAGCTCCAGTCAGTCGGTGTCATCATACATCATCAGGAACCCTCAGCCCCGCCGCAGCAGTCAGTCTCAGACGGCCCGCGGCCGTGATGACGAGCAGGATGATATCGTATCTGCTGATGTAGAAGAGGTGTGTGTGCCTTTATGAAAACTTCCAACATATCTGGATCCATCAGACGAACTGCAGGGCTGCATGATACTGAAGAAAATCTGTGATGTGTGATAACGTGCTAAATAATATACAGTATGCGATACAATAACGCATTGAATCTGTCAAATTCAAAATATATTTAAAAACTGAAATGTGTCCAGCATGTTTCATTCAACTGTATTTACATCATTCAGTTATTACAAACTTTGTGATGTTTGTGTTTTAATGTCAATATATTGTGTAGTGGAGATTTATCACACTGATGAGGGTTTGTATTGCTGATATCTGAAGAATGTCCAGTGGTACACAGACAGGTTTATATCTCGCACTACTTTGAAAGCTGTGAGTTTGCCTGAAGCTCTGATGTTCTGGATGTTGTTCAGGTGGAGGTGGTGGAGGGTGTGGCAGGTGAGGAGGATCACCATGATGACCAGGAGGAGCCGGGGGAGGAGAACGCAGAAGCTGAGGGTCAGCATGATGAGCATGATGAAGATGGTGAGATGTGCTACCCACACATATCCTCCACAACCTCCTCAACTTTACAACCCAAAGCAAACCTCTGTTACAGATACCTGTCAGAATGGACTCACTGAAGTTTCACCATCTCTTGCATTTACAACAATGCTTTCAAAAAGCACACAACAAAGAAACTAAGAATGTGACACAGCATATAAATCAGTATCATATGATTCTTTCTATGACAACAGGTGGCTTTTCACAATAAAGTTTAGTTGTCATGCATGCTTTTGAATGACAGGGAAGGCACGCAGGTGTGTTTGATGTGTCATTGTACTGTGACTGTGATCTGACAGCTGGTGCTGTGAATATTCATTCATCACTGATCCCACAAACACTCATGTAGGCAGCGACATGGAGCTGGATTTACTGGCTGCTGCTGAGACGGAGAGTGACAGCGAGAGTAACCATAGCAACCAAGACAACGCAAGTGGCCGCAGGAGCGTTGTGACGGCCGCGACTGCCGGATCTGAAGCAGGTGTTTAAAATTGCAGTACTTGCAGTTATTTGTCCCTTTAATTGTTTCATCACACTGTAAAATGTGTACAGTAGATGAAACTGTCTTTAAATCAGAGCTGTGAACACACTGGTTTTAAACTGCTCTGTGTGGTGTTCTTCATTAGTGTTCTTTATCACTTCAGACCTCATAGTTTATCTGCTTCTGCAGGAAATCAGTTGCATTAGCAGGAAGTGGGTGTCTCATACTGTCAGCTCATATTTAAAGCTAACAAACATATGATAATATTTGCTTTGTCAACTTCCGGAGGTGTTCTGACAGAACACCTGATGTCTGTTATCACTCTGTGTTGTGTGCATTTCTCCCTGAAGGTGCCAGCAGTGTGCCTGCATTCTTCTCAGAAGACGACTCTCAGTCCAATGACTCCAGTGATTCAGACAGCAGCAGCAGTCAGAGTGATGATGTGGACCAGGAGACTTTCCTATTGGACGAGCCTCTAGAAAGAACCACAGGCTCATCACACACCAGCAGTGCCGCCCAGGCACCGCGCTCTATGCAGTGGGCTGTTCGCAGCACACCCAGCCAGCGCTCTGCTGCAGGAGCCCCATCCAGCTCCTCGACACCTGCTGGTGGGTATCTGCCACACCTGTTGTGAACACCTGCTTACATCAGTGTTTTTTAAATGGCTAGATATAGAAAACAAAAATCAAGATATTTCCTAGTGTTTGGTTATTTTATAATGAATATGCATCTTTCTGGTTGTGCCAGAATTTTGAGTGGGGGGGCTTCAGGGGCAATAGGGGGCCAGGTCGAAGACTGAGATCCACTGGTTTAGATTAATTTAAATATGATATATATGTATATATACTTGCCAAAACAATGTATAGAAGTGACTGACATCTAACAACATAAGCGAATACTATTGAAACAGTTGTGGTAATTTGGCCTATATATCCTCCAGCGAGCTCCACGGGGCTTATCTACATCGATCCTTCCAACCTGCGACGGAGCAGTGCCATCAGCACCAGTGCAGCTTTGGAGGCCAGTAACTCCAGCAGCTACCTGACGTCTGCCAGCAGCCTGGCCCGAGCGTACAGCATTGTCATCCGTCAGATTTCGGACCTCATGAGCCTCATACCCAAGTACAACCACCTGGTCTACTCTCAGTACCCCGCGGCTGTCAAACTGACCTATCAGGATGCAGTCAACCTGCAGGTGATGCAAGCACACTTGGGCAGTTTTTAAGGGAAACTGGTGTTTGCTTTCTCCAGGCATTTTAAAACATTTGTCACATTTTAGAATTTTGTGGAGGACAAGTTGATCCCCACCTGGAACTGGATGGTGTCCATTATGGATTCCACAGAAGCTCAGCTGAGGTACGGATCTGCACTGTCTTCTGCTGGGGATCCTGGCCACCCCAGCCACCCTCTACATGCTTCACAGCACGCCGGCCGCAGGGAGCGCATGACTGCACGTGAGGAGGCCAGTCTCCGTACCCTTGAAGGTCGAAGGTAAGGTGTGATGTTAGCGTTAATGTTGGATCTGAACATGAGTGTTCGTGTCTCACTCTCATAGATTCATTTAGTGCTCTGCATTTCAGACGTGCAGCAACACTTTTGACGGCCCGTCAGGGGATGATGTCGGCACGTGGAGACTTCTTGAACTACGCTCTTTCTCTAATGCGTTCCCATAACGACGAGCACTCAGATGTTCTGCCTGTGCTGGACGTGTGCTCTCTCAAACACGTGGCTTACGTCTTCCAGGCCCTCATATACTGGATCAAAGCCATGAATCTGCAGACCACACTCGACACCACTCAGATAGACAGAAAGAGGTAAAGTCCCCAACATGTTCATCTGTGACTGTTCCATTTTACAATTAATCAAACATGATCAAAATAGAACCAGGTCATCATTATAATCTATGAAGATTATCACCCAGTCCTAATAGTGTCTTTCTGCTGGTTGTATGAGACAAATTTCTGAAGTGAATTCTCCTCCTATCATCTGTTTCTTCAGGAATCGAGAGCTACTGGAACTGGGTTTGGACAATGAGGACTCAGAACATGAGAACGATGAGGACACCAATCAGAGTGAGTTCTGTTGAGTTGTTGTGTTGTTTGTATGTTTGGCACAGGTTGTTGTCAGATGGATGACAGAAAACACGCTAAACACCATCTGCAGTCAGGTCTCAGTTCTGATTGTGTTGCCATGACTCCACAGGCTCCACACTGCAGGATAAGGACGAGGAGTCAGTCTCTGCTGAGACCGGACAGCACCATCCATTTTTCCGTCGCTCCGACTCCATGACCTTTCTGGGATGCATCCCTCCCAACCCCTTTGAAGTTCCTCTCACTGAGGCCATTCCTCTGGCTGATCAGCCTCATCTCCTACAGGTCAGTCACCTTCTCTAGACCAGAAGCTTGTGCTCTCATGTTCTCTGTGCTTATAATAATGCTGATGTTTGCCTCTGATTATCTCACAGCCTAATGCCAGGAAAGAGGACTTGTTTGGACGGCCGAGTCAAGGTCTCTACTCCTCCTCCTACATGGCCAGTAAAGGTCTCACAGATCTGACCGTGGACATGAACTGCCTGCAGGTAAAACATAACTGTCGTTGGGTTTCTCTAAACTTGCACACTAACCATAAGCTTATGTGGATGCTGCAATTAAAAGACCAGACTCCTGTGTTTGGGTAATAGAACGATTCTTTTGAGTGGTGACATCAAAACCAAAGGTATTGTGGATAATTCTCATCTCAGATTCTACCTACAAAGATGTCTTATTCTGCAAATATGAAGAATGTGATGAGTATGGAGTCTCGACAGAGGGGTGGCGAGGAGCAGCCCGCCACCGAGCAAGATATAAATGCGTCTAAACCAGGCCCCTCCCCGCATGAGCTGGCGGCTCAGTTAAAGAGCAGCCTCCTGGCAGAGATTGGTCTGACGGAAAGTGATGGCCCACCCCTTCCCACCTTTATGTAAGTAGGGACGTTGATTAATTTAATAAAGGGCTGTGGAGTCTGGCAGAGTGGGTCTGTGGGTCCAGTAGTGTCTGCAGTGATGTCTGCTCTGTTTTCTGCAGTCCTCACTGTAGTTTCATGGGGATGGTGATCTCTCATGACATGCTACTGGGCCGTTGGCGTCTGTCGCTGGAGCTATTCGGTCGCGTCTTCATGGAGGATGTGGGAGCAGAACCAGGATCTGTAAGTGCTCATGTTGACCTTTCTTTTGAGAGAGAGTTCTCAGAGAACTATACCCAAAAGCAAATCTCTTGGTCATCACTAGGGGTGTAACGATGTACCTCTGCTATGGTTGGGTTCAGATCACAGTTTTGGAGCCACTGTTTATTAGGTTCAGTTTTGTTTGCTGTGGGGGCAGGTCCATGGAACCAGCAATGCTAAAGAACTTAAAGTTTATAATAAGAATACTTGAAGACAGTAACTCTAGTGTACCGGTAAATTCCCCCGTCTGAAGCTTATATTGATGAATTGTGGGGAGCTGCTTCACTCAGTTCAATGTTTATATAGAGTGGTTTTTTTTGTGTATTTTAAAGCAGTTTAACAACAAAGAACAAACCCTCCAGTAAAGCAGCTACAGGCCTATATGTCATACTAAACATTATTATAGTATACACACTTGAGTTGTTTTTGGAATATACTTGCAGAGATATTCTCAGTCTTTCAACTACTCAGTTAGTTTGTCAATGCTCATCATAGTTGTGTTAAATATGAGCATTTTAAACTTGTGAAAATACACTGAAGATTTCAACAGATTAAGTCCTGATAGAGAAAACCTTGTTTCTAAAACAGTCATGTATCCTCTGAGGTACATTTGTATATTTACTGTGTATTTACTGTATATTTACAGTATTTTAAAGACAGACAATATGTATACAGTATGAATATATGCATTAATGTGACATGCACTATAAGATGAAGACTATGGAGTCTGATTTAAGTCTTTCTTATGAAGTGTTGTTGTATTATGAGTAAGCAGTCATTGCTCCAGCACTGCACACGTCATTGATTTTAAACACGACTGATCATTTGTCTCAACACACTTAAATGCAGAAAACTTTCAGTGCTGATTCATTCATGCTGATGGATTTACAGACAGAGAGAGAGTATTTATTTGATAAGATGGGCCAGGGCTGGGTCGAGGCAGCAGGGGGCTGAGGACATTTGGTAGCTGGGTTTTTAACTTGCATTCAGATTGTGTTTTAAGTTGTGGTTTATGTGTGTGTGGTGTGTAATGGATTCTGCGAGATGATGGTGTTCTCTGTGCTGCTGCAGATTCTGACTGAACTGGGAGGTTTTGAGGTGAAGGAGTCGAAGTTTCGGCGAGAGATGGAGAAGCTGCGGAATCTGCAGTCTCGTGATCTTGCGCTGGAGGTGGACCGCGACCGAGAGCTGCTCATCCAGCAGACCATGCGTCAACTGAACGCTCACTTTGGCCGCCGCTGCACCAACACGCCCATGGCTGTTCACCGTGTCAAAGTCACCTTCAAAGACGAGCCGGGGGAGGGCAGCGGGGTGGCGCGCAGCTTCTACACGGCCATTGCGCAGGCCTTCTTGTCCAATGACAAGCTGCCCAACTTGGACTGCGTGCAGAGCGTCAGCAAGGGCATGCAGGCCAGCAGTATGTGGATCCCTCTCTTTTGATTCGTTTATATTTGTGTAGCTGCAGTGCAGTCTGAATGAATGTGCTGTTGTGTGTGTGTCTTCAGATCTGATGCAGAGGTTGAGGAACAGAGACCGTGAGAGAGAGAGGAGAAGTGGAGGCCTCAGAGCCTCGTCCAGACGAGACAGAGACAGGTGACATCACTGCAGCCTTCAGTAAACACTGACCATGAGTTTAATGCAGTATGAGAGTGTTCAGTAGTCATTCCAGAGCACATCCATGAACATCAGGATATATACTGAAGGTTTCCTTCTGTTCAGGGACTCGAGAAGGCAGCTGTCAATTGACACGCGGCCGTTCAGACCGGCTTCTGAAGGAAACGCCAGCGATGAGCTGGAACCCCTGCCGGCTCACAGACAGGCGCTGGGGGAGAGGCTGTACCCCAGAGTTCATGCCATGCAGCCGGTACACACACTGCAGCCATCAGCCCTCATGTTATACTGATAACAACACAAATATCTTTTAACTGCTTCAGCTGTACCGTCACATGTGAGATCAGCTGCTGATAGAAAAATGTACACAGTACCAGTCAAAGGTATACCAGTCTAAAGTCTGACTGGTACACTTGACTGAAATGTTTATCTTAAAAATCTTTTAAAAATGTAAAAATAAATATATATTTGTACCAACATATTAATTTCAATTAAATTTTTGTTATTAGAAAACTAGTTTTAAAAAAAGTTTTTGAAGTAGATGATTTGGACCAAATAGTGAAGAAAAAAGAGCGCAGGATAGAGGGGAACTCCTTCAGTCCTCTTTCCTCCAGAAATCCTCTCAGGATGATTCCTCAAGAAACTGTGTGATGGAAAATGTCAAGAAAATATTTGTAAATTCTAGACGAAGGGTGACTGTATTGAATATGCTAGATTATATCCTTTACCTTATTTTTAATTTTCTTTAGTCACAACATAATTCCTAAAGTTACATTTGTGTTATTTCATAGTTTTGATAAGGTTACTATTATTCATAAATTAAAAAAAATGAACAAAGAAAAAGTGTTTCCAAACTTTTGACTGGTAGTACAGGTACATACAGCCTTTTCAACACATTGTGTTTTCACCATTAATGAGAAGATATAAATGAATCAGTAGTAATCACTGACATGGTTCTCCACGAGTGTGATGGCTGTAAAGTGACAGTGCAATGTGTACTATCAGCTACTATTGGCATAGATCACTGCACCAGCCTGTTTTTAACACATTCTAGTGTGTGTAGTGTTGTGAGCGCTATTTTCAGCTCGTGCTGATGCCACTTCTGTCTTACACAATAAAACTGACGTGTGAAAAGGTTTAATGGCTGATCTGTGGTCTGCTCCACAGGCATTTGCCAGTAAGATCACAGGGATGCTGCTGGAACTTTCTCCTGCTCAGCTGCTGCTGCTGCTGGCCAGTGAAGATTCACTCAGAGCTCGTGTGGAGGAGGCCATGGAGCTGCTCATCACACACGGCAGGTGAGTACACAGCACACATCCAAAAACACACAGCTCTTACATTCTGTGTAAAGACCAATGTAGTCTTAACGTGTCATTACTGTAATGTGACCGTTAATGAAGTGTGGAACTGGAGGAATGTGGCTCATCTTTCCCTCACTGACTCTTGTGCTGAAGATGTTTCATGAGATGGGTTTTGTTTTTCAGGGAGAATGGTGCTGACAGTATACTGGACCTGGGTCTCCTGGATGCTCCTGAAAAAGCTCAGGTCTGTGCAGAACCACACAGTTCTTCAGTACTTCTTTACAGCTCTTGTGGGTTCAGATAAGAACTTCTCTTATCAAGAACGCATTCTCACTGTCCGAAGAACCAATAATAGAACATAATCCAGTATTTAAGTCGTCTCACTTTCATTCAGGATTAAAATGTCACAGCTGCGATCTGCTGAATTTAGATTTGAGGTCACTGTTGTGAATGAATAGTTTCTGCTGTTGCTGAAGTGTGATGTTCTTGACTCCAGCAGCAGGAGAACCGGAAGAGACACGGTTCCACTCGCAGTGTGGTGGACATGGAGCTGGATGACACTGATGATGGAGATGATAATGCTCCTCTCTTCTACCAGCCTGGAAAGAGAGGTTTCTACTCTCCGCGAGCAGGAAAGAACACTGAAGCTCGGCTCAACTGCTTCAGAAACATCGGCAGGTACGACACACAGCAGGACCTGAACCTCCATCATCACATTCTGAAACATGAGCCTGATTTTCCTCTTGTGTGTGCAGAATCCTGGGCTTGTGTCTGCTGCAGAACGAGCTCTGTCCCATCACTCTCAACAGACATGTCATCAAAGTGCTGCTTTGCAGGAAGGTGAGTTCAGATCACCTCCTGCTGATTATCTGATACAGTCTGATTCATTTGTGTCAGTGAACACCTAATACACCTGAAGTCATGAATCACATTAAACTGATTTCCTCTGAGACTTTTTGAACAAATTACATGGGAACAGAATAACATTTTTAATGTTTATAAATGTTTAAAACTCTTCCAACCTAAATGTTATTTATCATCAGTAATGTTTCCTAATTATGCATTTGCTTGCTCTTGTGCTGCAGGTAAACTGGCACGACTTTGCATTCTTCGACCCAGTGATGTATGAGAGCTTGCGGCAACTGATTCGTCACTCTCAGACTGAGGAGGCGGAGGCCGTGTTTGCTGCGATGGATCTCGCATTCGCTATTGACCTCTGCAAAGAGGAAGGAGTGGGACAGGTGACTGCAGTGTTTAACAGAAACTCCTCTGAGCCAGTCTCCTGCAGGCCGCTGAGTGTTTTGTGCAGGCCGCTGAAGGTCTTTCTGCTGTCTCTGCAGGTGGAGCTGCTGGCCGGTGGGGTCAACATGCCTGTGACTCCTCTCAATGTGTACGAGTACGTGAGGAGATACGCAGAGCACCGGATGCTGGTGGTGGCCGAACAGCCGCTGCATGTAAGTCTTCACAGTGAAGAACTGTCAGAGCTCGTTCATACAGATGATTACTGTGTCTGTCTTGAGGTCTGTGGGAGGTAATAGTGATGGTGTTGTTTTGCAGGCCATGAGGAAGGGTCTTCTGGATGTGCTTCCAAAGAGTGCTCTGGAGGACCTGACAGCAGAGGACTTCAGATTGCTGGTGAATGGCTGTGGAGAAGTCAATGTGCAGATGCTCATCAGCTTTACCTCCTTCAATGATGAGTCAGGTGCAGCACTTTCACACTCAGCTTTTCTCTGCAGGATATAAAAATATTTTAATATAAACGTAAATGTTTACAATAGCTTTAAACTCGAATTGCATCTTTTTAGTTTATTTATGTACTAAAACTGTTTTCTCCCTATTCAGACTAAAACCACAACATTGAACAACATTTTTCTAGAACAAAAGTGTTCTGCCGATAGATGCATTACCACCAGAGCGTTTGAGTGTTTTTTACTCAAACGTGTAAATTGTGGTAATCAAGAACCGCAAGTTCTTAGCATGTGCTGCTTTTTCTCCAAAACCTGAAACATTATCACACACAATGTTAAAAATTCCGCTTCAGTTGTTCAGGGCTTTGAGTGTTTGAACAGAGATTATGATTGAAGATGACAGATAAAGTGACTGTAACTGCGAACTGTCCTCATGATGTTCTCAGGGGAGAATGCTGAGAAGCTCCTGCAGTTCAAGCGCTGGTTTTGGTCCATCGTTGAGAAGATGAGCATGGCTGAGCGGCAGGACCTGGTAGGTGGTTTCTGTTTCGTCACAGAATTGTCTTGTGATATTCCGTTTGTCGGGTATCTGCAGCTGATGTTTGTGTGGTGCATGCAGGTGTATTTCTGGACCTCCAGTCCGTCTCTACCGGCCAGTGAAGAAGGATTTCAGCCCATGCCCTCCATCACCATCCGCCCGCCGGACGATCAGCACCTGCCCACAGCCAACACCTGCATCTCCCGTCTCTATGTGCCACTCTACTCTTCCAAACAGATTCTCAAACAGAAACTCTTACTAGCCATCAAGACCAAGAACTTTGGTTTTGTGTAGTTGAACGAAACATTTCATTGTTGTGTAATATTACTAGTTTCATTTTTGTAGATTTATTTTTTGTCTATACAGTTTTATGACATGCTGTCGCACCCCTGGCCGTCATTTGCAGCTTGTTCTTTTTTTTTTTTAAATAAAGTGTAACAACATTCCTGCAGAGGCTTCTGTAGTTTAACCTGCAGCTTCATTGGCCTGAACTGTAACGTCACATGAATTTGGCCTGACAGCAAATCTGCCAAACTCCAGCCAAAAATGACAGCAAGGATTATTTAAAGAAAGGTTACACTGTGATTTTTTTTTTTTTTTTTTTTTTTTTTTTCTTCCCCTGCCCTAAAATAAAAATACTCTGAGATTTTACTGCCTCTGAGTCATTTCTTGTATGGAGGGAGTTTCAAAATAAACATGGATGTAAACTAGTGATGTTTCTCGCCATTCTGATGTCATGTTACAGATACAGTAGTGTAGTTCCTGTAGTGCACTGTGTTGGCAGCGCAAAGGGTGTGAGTTCGAGTTAAACAAAACATACTGATTAAATGTATAGTTTAAATGTACTGTAAATCGCTTTGTATGAAGGTGGCTGCCAAATGTAATGTGCTTGTTGGAATTCTATTGTTGAACTGACTTTAGTGTCAGCTGGGAAATGCTGTCAGCTCATCACCGTTTCCTCATCACAGACATCTCATTGTGACGCCTCATCACCGAATTCCTGTCCACTTGTCTCAGATTTGTTTTTCAAGGGCCTCTCCTTCATTAGACCACATTCTGGACTTCTCAACTTTGTATGATTTTTTAAAAAATTGTTTCTGGGATTGAGATAAAAACCTTTCACCATGGGCTTCAGAAAATTAATGTTCTAACAAGTCTCTCACTTAAGTTTGAAATATAATGGCATTAATGTGTTAAATGCTATTAAACTATATTGCTTATTGCAAGTTTAATAATCTAATCATGTTAGAAAAAAGTTGCTTATTTATGGGACATTAATAAGTGGATTTAAAAACAAATCTGTATTAGATGTTGAATTTAACACTAACAGAACCTTGGCTTGTAAAATTTGCTCTGTCCTATTTCTGGAAAAATATTCCTGATATTTCACAATAGCTAGAGATGAATGAGACAGCAGGCATTCGGAACCAAAGGAAAAGGGTAAAACTGATGGCAAAGGTTATCGTATTTGGTTTAATTTTAAAATTTTTGTTTCAAAAATCTGCACTGAGTGGTAAGTGCAAATCCAGGTTTGTAATGGTTATTCCAAATGACTTTCTAAAAAACATTTTACATTGTCATAACCGCCTGCCCCAGAACTTTATCAAATTACTGATTCAAAAAACCAATAAAAAATCAGACCAATCTTTCATGTTTAACTTCAATGAAAAAAATACTACACCTTCATAAACAGATGCTACCACCAACGGTTTGATTGAAAGTATCAAATACATTATAACCTGTCAAGGATTTGGGGAAAAAAGTAACTGTCTTATAGAACAAACGCCACATAATCTGAAACTGAAAAGACTAATAATAACTAAGTACAAAAGTATCACTACATGCATTCAGTGAAATTGAAAGAAATAAGCTTTCCATTTTTAATGGTAGATGTAAAACAAGAAAAATGCTGTTTGCTGCATCTGTCATGCTGAGCTGTAAAAATATTGACACAAAGGGAAAACCACTTTTATCTAAAACTGAAAACAAAGCCTGTTTTCCTGCAACATGCACCAGCTGCTTTTAAAATCAGATTAAAGAGCTCAATTCCTGAAAATCCAAAATCAAGAAACAGAACAAATCAAAGCTGCTGTACAGACTGAGATGCAGTAAACACACACAGGTGGATGAAAGCTGCACATGATACAGTATTTAAAAGCAGATGATAAAGATCTCATTATTAATGGCCTTCTGATTTGCATTCAGCCCACTGACTTGTGTTCTGTTTCAGTCTTTTACAAACAGTCATCTTTACTAAAATTCTTTTTTAAAAATGTTATAAAATTCATAATTCATATATATTTTTAATGTAAAGATGCATTTTTGCTAAATAAAATGATATACTTAGAGGTTCACACACAGATCATGGGGTTTGTACTTACTCTCTGGGGCTTCCAGACCTGCGAGCATGCTGCTCACGTGACGCTGCGAGATCTGCTCCTGCCATAACTGTGACTGCAGGATCGTCTGCGCCGGCTGTCGCGCTCATAGTCGTCGATTTTATCTGACCAGGAGCTGCAATGATAATCAACCTCATTTAATGAAGGATTCAAACGTTTACTCACACACACACGCTTGATTTTCAGCATGCAGAATGCAGAGAAACATCTCATACTTTTCCTGTCTCCTTGAGCAAACTGTATCTCGATCTGACGTCCACACACCCACTTCCTATCCAGGTTATGCAGCGCATCTTCTGAATCCCGAACATCCCCTAATCGCATTTTAAAGACACTGACGTCTCAGTTTATATGAACTAAAGTAAATCTCCAAACATTTTAAAAAGAAAAGTCAAAGTGCAAAAAAAACATCTGATGTCACTGTGATGAAATCACTCTACAATTATGGGATAGTTTTGAAAGATTGAAACATTTTGAAACATTTCAAAATAAAAACATCTAGAGGGTTCTGTTGGCCAGGGTGTATCAAAGGAACAGAAGTTACAGACTAGAAAACTGCCTTCGATTACGTCAAGACATCATGTGCTCTTGTAATAGTGAGATACAACATTAAAACGTGTTACCTTTAACATGCTTGACCTTTGACCTTCAGCTTGATCTTTATTGTCTTTAACCGCCTCCAAGAAGGACATGGGGATGTTCTGTGCCCAATTATGTTTTGTCTTTTCCTCTGTTTGGTCAGACTGAGGCCTTGACTCCAATTTTGGTCCCCTTTGATCTTCAAGCTTTAACTTTATTCTTTCTTTCGCCCTCTCACGTTGTCTTGAATCTACTCTACATCGGCCCCTTCAAATATTCTCTGTGTGGAGGCTCTCCAGAACTGTATGTCTTTACAATTTCTGAGACAACAACAGAGAAAATATTGGTTAGGAGACAACGGTCAATCATCACCAAACATCTGACATTCACGCCATGACCTGTACGATCATTTATCATCATGTTTAACAAACCTCTGTGCGGCTCTTATTTAGAAGGTACATTTTTCCCCACACAATGAAAGTGAATGTGAATTACATGCTGGTAAGTACAATTCCTTGAGAGAGAGTTTACACACGTTTGACACAAATGCCTACAAAGGATATTGTACGTATGCAAATCCTAGCGGTCATCGTGAATAAAGGTCAACCAGGATGTAGACATCTACAATAGGCCCATAACAACCAAACTCACGATGCAAATCCTCTGGCCTAAAGCACCATGAAATGACAGTACATTTAATTCATCTCCTTTCCCAGAATGCTTTGAGGCTAGTGCTGTAGCTCAACATAACTCCTTATAACTCATCACAGAAGCAGAGATGGGTGGCTGGTCTGAATCTCTTGCTTTGAATCAAAGCTCTGTGCACTGACTGGTTCAAGGTTTACAAAAACTGACAAAAGAATATCTTGTTTTAATAATCATGTAGAAGAACATGTCATCACAAACTAATAGTGTGTTCAAGAAAACTCACAAGACTGAACGTGACCTGTGATTGAAGATACAAGAATCATATAGATTCCTGTATCCCGCTATATCTGTGGTAAACCTGTGGTAAATCTGTATTAAACCTGTGGTAAATCTGTGGTAAATCTGTGGTAAATCTGTGGTAAGCCTGTGGTAAACCTGTGGTAAACCTGTGGTAAATCTGTGGTAAATCTGTGGTAAGCCTGTGGTAAACCTGTGGTAAATCTGTGGTAAGCCTGTGGTAAATCTGTGGTAAGCCTGTGGTAAGCCTGTGGTAAATCTGTGGTAAATCTGTATTAAACCTGTGGTAAACCTGTGGTAAACCTGTGGTAAATCTGTGGTAAATCTGTGGTAAGCCTGTGGTAAACCTGTGGTAAATCTGTGGTAAGCCTGTGGTAAATCTGTGGTAAGCCTGTGGTAAGCCTGTGGTAAATCTGTGGTAAGTCTGTGGTAAACCTGTGGTAAACCTGTGGTAAGTCTGTGGTAAACCTGTGGTAAACCTGTGGTAAATCCGTGGTAAGCCTGTGGTAAATCTGTGGTAAGCCTGTGGTAACCCTGTGGTAAATCTGTGGTAAATCTGTGGTAAGCCTGTGGTAAATCTGTGGTAAGCCTGTGGTAAGTCTGTGGTAAGCCTGTGGTAAATCTGTGGTAAACCTGTGGTAAGCCTGTGGTAAATCTGTGGTAAACCTGTGGTAAATCCGTGGTAAATCTGTGGTAAATCCGTGGTAAATCCGTGGTAAGCCTGTGGTAAGCCTGTGGTAAATCTGTGGTAACCCTGTGGTAAATCTGTGGTAACCCTGTGGTAAATCTGTGGTAAATCTGTGGTAAACCTGTGGTAAATCTGTGGTAAACCTGTGGTAAATCTGTAGTAAATCCGTGGTAAACCTGTGGTAAACCTGTGGTAAATCTGTGGTAAACCTGTGGTAAGCCTGTGGTAAATCTGTGGTAAATCTGTGGTAAGTCTGTGGTAAACCTGTGGTAAACCTGTGGTAAGTCTGTGGTAAACCTGTGGTAAACCTGTGGTAAATCCGTGGTAAGCCTGTGGTAAATCTGTGGTAAATCTGTGGTAAGCCTGTGGTAAATCTGTGGTAAGCCTGTGGTAACCCTGTGGTAAATCTGTGGTAAATCTGTGGTAAGCCTGTGGTAAATCTGTGGTAAGCCTGTGGTAAGCCTGTGGTAAATCTGTGGTAAACCTGTGGTAAGCCTGTGGTAAATCTGTGGTAAATCCGTGGTAAATCTGTGGTAAATCCGTGGTAAGCCTGTGGTAAGCCTGTGGTAAATCTGTGGTAAATCCGTGGTAAATCTGTGGTAAATCCGTGGTAAATCTGTGGTAAATCCGTGGTAAGCCTGTGGTAAGCCTGTGGTAAATCTGTGGTAAATCTGTGGTAACCCTGTGGTAAATCTGTGGTAAATCTGTGGTAAACCTGTGGTAAATCTGTGGTAAACCTGTGGTAAACCTGTGGTAAATCTGTAGTAAATCCGTGGTAAACCTGTGGTAAACCTGTGGTAAATCTGTGGTAAACCTGTGGTAAACCTGTGGTAAATCTGTGGTAAACCTGTGGTAAATCTGTGGTAAACCTGTGGTAAGCCTGTGGTAAATCCGTGGTAAATCTGTGGTAAACCTGTGGTAAATCTGTGGTAAACCTGTGGTAAATCTGTGGTAAGCCTGTGGTAAATCTGTGGTAAACCTGTGGTAAATCTGTGGTAAACCTGTGGTAAACCTGTGGTAAATCTGTAGTAAATCCGTGGTAAATCTGTGGTAAATCTGTGGTAAATCCGTGGTAAATACGTGGTAAATCTGTGGTAAACCTGTGGTAAATCTGTGGTAAATCTGTGGTAAGCCTGTGGTAAATCTGTGGTAAGCCTGTGGTAAATCCGTGGTAAGCCTGTGGTAAATCTGTGGTAAACCTGTGGTAAACCTGTGGTAAATCCGTGGTAAGCCTGTGGTAAATCTGTGGTAAACCTGTGGTAAATCTGTGGTAAACCTGTGGCAAATCTGTGGTAAGCCTGTGGTAAATCTGTGGTAAATCTGTGGTAAATCTGTGGTAAGCCTATGGTAAACCTGTTTTACAATATTACAGGACAGTCTGTTGTAGAGGAATTACTTCAGTTCCCTAAACACAAGACATGGATCCTCATTTTATCTTTGACTACATTTTATTAAACAAATCCACCAAAACTGGAACTAGTTAAAATGAAGTTAGACTGTTTAAACAGAAAACAGGTGAATGACACTGTGAACTGTTTGTCATCGCTCTCCTCTGATTGCATAATGAAAAGTTGAAGCAGGCCTCACTCTGTTATGATATCTCACAGCTCATATATACATTTATACATACATATAAATGCATGAAAATCTCTACAGTACAGTAGCTAGAAAGCGTGTTTACATTCTGTGAGATGAACATGATCACCACACTCAGAGACTATTTTGTGATGGTTTTATTCATTAACACAGAGATGAAATAATTAACTTCCACAAGAATGAAAAAATGAACACTTTTCATTTGCACAACACTCAGCAAACACCAAATGTGACTAAACATTGACTATGAAGTTATTGGTCAGCTGGACAGTAACTTTATTTAGAACTTACTTCAGTCTCTGGTGTTCCAGCAAAGCCTCTGCAAAAGCTACAGCAGAACGGAGACGTTTGAATCATGTGACTTCTGGCTTCAGGCTCGTTCATTTCCTGTCATCACATTCCAGGTCATCATTCACATATTCCAGATTCACCTTGTCCAGACAGATCTGTGTGTTTCCTGCCTGTCACACATCGCCAGTGTGTACTTCCCTTTATCGTTTGGGCCACATATCTCAATCCACACCTGCTGCAAACTGCTGCTCGATTCTCTTCTCTCTGTCACAGCCACAAAATTAAACCATCTAAAGTAAAACACATACTCAGTATTTAAATAATGCACAGCTGAACCATAAGCAATTACCCAGAGAAACAACTGCTCTTCATAGCCTTCAAGTATAAAGTTGATGTGTCTCCTAAAATTCCTTTGAAGCAATAAAAATAGAATAGAACTATTTAAATAAATCGAGTAAAATGAGATAGAGGGTTTACTGGAAAATACAGACCATGTTATTTGTAAAAATCATAAAAATGGGCTGTGTCATATATGGACTGCTGCACATATGCACTGTGTGATATATGGACTGCTGCACATATGCACAGTGTGATATAGGGACTGCTGCACATATGTGTTGTGTGATATAGGGACTGCTGCACATATGTGTTGTGTGATATAGGGACTGCTGCACATATGTGTTGTGTCATATATGGACTGCTGCACATATGTGTTGTGTGATATATGGACTGCTGCACATATGTGTTGTGTGATATAGGGACTGCTGCACATATGTGTTGTGTGATATAGGGACTGCTGCACATATGTGTTGTGTGATATAGGGACTGCTGCACATATGTGTTGTGTGATATAGGGACTGCTGCACATATGTGTTGTGTGATATAGGGACTGCTGCACATATGTGTTGTGTGATATAGGGACTGCTGCACATATGTGTTGTGTGATATAGGGACTGCTGCACATATGTGTTGTGTGATATAGGGACTGCTGCACATATGTGTGTGTGATATATGGACTGCTGCACATATGTGTGTGTGATATAGGGACTGCTGCACATATGTGTTGTGTGATATAGGGACTGCTGCACATATGTGTTGTGTGATATAGGGAATGCTGCACATATGTGTTGTGTGATATAGGGACTGCTGCACATATGTGTGTGTGATATAGGGACTGCTGCACATATGCGTTGTGTGATATAGGGACTGCTGCACATATGCGTTGTGTGATATATGGACTGCTGCACATATGCGTTGTGTGATATATGGACTGCTGCACATATGCGTTGTGTGATATATGGACTGCTGCACATATGCGTTGTGTGATATATGGACTGCTGCACATATGCGTTGTGTGATATATGGACTGCTGCACATATGCGTTGTGTGATATAGGGACTGCTGCACATATGTGTTGTGTGATATATGGACTGCTGCACATATGTGTTGTGTGATATATGGACTGCTGCACATATGTGTTGTGTGATATATGGACTGCTGCACATATGTTTGTGTGATATAGGGACTGCTGCACATATGTGTTGTGTGATATAGGGACTGCTGCACATATGTGTTGTGTGATATAGGGACTGCTGCACATATGTGTTGTGTGATATATGGACTGCTGCACATATGTGTTGTGTGATATAGGGACTGCTGCACATATGTGTTGTGTGATATAGGGACTGCTGCACATATGTGTTGTGTGATATAGGGACTGCTGCACATATGTGTTGTGTGATATATGGACTGCTGCACATATGTGTTGTGTGATATAGGGACTGCTGCACATATGTGTTGTGTGATATATGGACTGCTGCACATATGTGTGTGTATATAGGGACTGCTACATATGTGTTGTGTGATATATGGACTGCTGCACATATGTGTTGTGTGATATATGGACTGCTCACATATGTGTTGTGTGATATAGGGACTGCTGCACATATGTTGTGTATATAGGGACTGCTGCACATATGTGTTGTGTGATATATGGACTGCTGCACATATGTTTGTGTGATATAGGGACTGCTGCACATATGTGTTGTGTGATATATGGACTGCTGCACATATGTGTTGTGTGATATATGGACTGCTGCACATATGTGTTGTGTGATATAGGGACTGCTGCACATATGTGTTGTGTGATATATGGACTGCTGCACATATGTTTGTGTGATATAGGGACTGCTGCACATATGTGTTGTGTGATATAGGGACTGCTGCACATATGTGTTGTGTGATATATGGACTGCTGCACATATGTGTTGTGTGATATAGGGACTGCTGCACATATGTGTTGTGTGATATAGGGACTGCTGCACATATGTGTTGTGTGATATAGGGACTGCTGCACATATGTGTGTGTGATATAGGGACTGCTGCACATATGTGTTGTGTGATATATGGACTGCTGCACATATGTGTTGTGTGATATATGGACTGCTGCACATATGTGTTGTGTGATATAGGGACTGCTGCACATATGTGTTGTGTGATATATGGACTGCTGCACATATGTGTTGTGTGATATATGGACTGCTGCACATATGTGTTGTGTGATATATGGACTGCTGCACATATGTGTTGTGTGATATATGGACTGCTGCACATATGTGTTGTGTGATATAGGGACTGCTGCACATATGTGTTGTGTGATATATGGACTGCTCAGACACGTCCACCTGCCAGCCGGACCACAACACAATCACTGCACACAATTACAGAGAACTGATTAATATATGCAAAGACAAAAAAACATTCATACAAAGATTTAAAGTAACAGTCCACCTAAAAAAATCTGTGAAAAATTCATCAGAAGTTTCTCATGGTGAGTAAAGAGACTCCGCTTACAAATGATGTTGTGAGTGACACAGTGACCTGTGCTAATTTACAATGATTATTTGAGTTGTGTAATTTATACACACAATATCTGACAGAATCCGTCTGTCTTTTGTCTGTCTTCTGGCTACTTTGCATAGTGTGAAACTGCACAGATAAACATGTCAAAACATAAAACATATAAAACATGGTCTAGGGCTAAAAGAATTTTGCAGAGATTAATCAATGCCTCAATGAACTGGGCTCATGCCATGAAAAGAGGATTTATGTATCAGGTTTTCAGGCTGAACAGATGCACAAGGTCGTGTGTCGCTGTTTTCCAGGGTCAACATGATGTGTACCCAGTGAGGGGCAGAACACATGATGTATGAGCTTTAGAGATTCATCAAGAACATTTAGGGTACTTACAGAACACACTGCAGAAAAGTCTACTGTGCAGCTGCCCTTGATTAATACACCATTACAGCCGATCACAGTGTAAAACTCTCATTCACTGTCAGAACTGATTTTTAACAATTTTAACAAAAAAAAGTACATTCTGTGCATTCTTGCCTAAACACACACGTTTTAGCATGATTATAAGGCATTTAGTTTATAAGAACATAGGAAGTGTCTCTCTCTGTTTATATCATTATACACATTTGTGTAAACCACTTATAATTCTATGCTTTGTGAGGAATTTCCACAGATATAATGACCTTTTTACACTGTGGTCCCCACAGTGACAGAAAATTAACACACACACACGGTATAAAAGTTTGTAATGATCTCATGAAACAGAAACTCTGGTTGGTTTGGTTCATGGTTTTAAACTCATTGTTGAAGAATGTTGTTAAATACCAAAGAAGTGAATAAAGGGACCATTGTAATAGTGATCACTCTTGTGTGTAATCCCATGTTCACCTGTTGTTTATGATCTCCAAGCGAGCTCTTCCAGCATCGATGGCTTCACTGTAGTTCTTATTCCACTTAAAGAAGTCTTTCTTATCCCTGTCAGGAGCTTCAAAGCTCAGGAAAATGAAGCCGTCATTACCAATCCCTATCTTCATCTCTTTGGTTCCTGGTGGCAGAAGCAGAGTACAGTTGAAAGGCAGCTCTCTGTGAAATGAAGATGAAATCATTAGGCAGATTTCCAGGGAGATGACCTGCTTTAGTCTGCGCTCTCACAGGCTCAGAGGGAAGACATGCCGACTCCTGCGCTGTTCACTGCAGACACGTGCAGACGGTACGTCTGACCTGACTGCAGACCTGACACCTGAAACAAGAAGAATTCACTACCAACAATTCTGTGAAACTGAAGTTAAATGTAAGACAGACTCTTTCAAAGAGGTACATACATGTTTTATTATGTAATGTTTTACTCTTTGGTTATGTATGTTAGTAAAGATGCCAAAGCGGTTACATTTTAGTCTTTCTGCCCATTTTCTCATGCTCCATTCAGAAAAAAGGTGTTTTTGCTATTTAGTTTAAACATGTTTTTGATTAAACTTACATACTGTAATTTGTTTAAATTTTTTTAAAATTTTTTGATTCAATGATTCTAAATACTCCCTGTGTAAAAATACACCCTGGTGTGTTTTACACAATGAATCAGTGAAAGAATCATTTTGCTCAATAGAATTAAAAGAAACAAGTCAGCGAATCAAACACGGACCCCTAATCATCTGAATGAATCAGTCACAACACTACAAAACATCACAGTCAGACTCATATAACTGCTGAACGTTCTGTAAGCAAAGCAAAACCATCACTAGGGAAACACAATGGAAGCAAAATAACTTTTATTGATTTTAAAATTGTTTTTAAAAAACTGCCTTCATGAAGAAAAATGCACAAAAAACAGAAATCTGAAGAGAAAAGAACAATCTGTAGAAAAATATTTTCCTAATACTGTAAAAAGAGTAAGAAAGACAGTACAGTAGTAAAGGTAAAGTTTGTAATTGTTTTCTGTTAAAATATGTTCCCTATTCCAGTTTACTATGCAAATACAGTTCATTCACTGGCAGACCCCAAAATATAAACATTATGGGTCTGTAACACTATTAAAACCTTGAGTATCTAAGCACTCCAGCACAGCCGCATGGGCTGCAGTGCATGTGAGGCTGGAAATAAGATTGAACATTTATAACTCAGTCTTTATTCATCAGTGTGGTTCTGCTGCTTTAATTTGGTGACTGATGTCTATATTGAGGGCCATTAGCTGAAGCAGCACTTATCTAATAAACACTAAGACTCAGCTTCTGTGATGAGGAGATCGCCAAGAGCCGTCAGCTGCTCATGTGTAAGTGCGATTGGATTTAGTCATTCTGGAGCCTTTAGACTGGTGATTAACTATTGCCTGAATCCTCCTATCAAATCACTAGCTTATCTAGACGCTCAAGAGTATCAAGACACTGCAGCCCCACTGCCTGCTGGGAAACAGGAAGTCCACTAGATGGCACACATCCATCATCCATCCATACGAGGTCACCTGCAACAAGAAGGTTTGTGCACCTTAAAATATCAAAACACATTCTGGTTGGCTACTATTGTGCTGTGTTTCAGTGTCAGGGGTTACAGGAAGCTGTGTGACGTGTGATTGGCATGACATTGTCCTCTCTCCAGGTGCTCTGAGACTTCTGCCTCTGGTCCAGGTAATAGCCCTGCACATGAGATTGGCCAGAGCTCTTCAGACAATCACCATCACCCCTCCTGTGCAGTGCAGCACACTGATGGCTGATGGGCATCAAGGAAGATCTGCAATAATGGAGGGACAGCAATGCTAGCGTGTTGTGGCTGTCAGTCAAGGCTTTTTCATGCGGTCGCTAGGCTGTTCTGAGTTGGCGTAGTGCATGTTGCTAAACACAACAATGTCTGTTTGAGTTCCTGACCCTAAATGAGCACAATAATAGTGACACTTGCAGCAGTACTGTGACATGATTATACAGAAAAGAAACTCCAGACTGGCCAGCTGTCCTTACCAGCTACAAACTGAATCAACAATCACACACATGAACCTCTGATCTAATGATGTCACAGACTCATTCATGTGTTCCTGCATCTTCAGTTCATCATATTCTTTACTTTCTGCTCATGTCTAATTGTGCTTTGTCTGTTTTGTGTTTGCTTTTATGTTTTTAAAGGGTGCTTCTTCAGTTCCTCCCAGCAGTGGGAGGTTCCTCCCAACAGTTTTGGAAACTTTTCATTACGGTTATCCCAGACTTTTTCTATTTTCAAATACAGAAAAATATCATAAAACTAGTCAAATAAATCACTGCAATATTAATTGACCGATAAAAATGTATACCCTTTTTTACACCCTTTTTAGATTATGACTTTTGTGTAAATCTTGTTGATTCAGAAGTGACAGAATTCCTCAGTGATGATCTGTCATGTGACTGCTGATATCAATGAACCAGTGAGAATGTGTGTGAAGTTTATTTTCTAAATGTCCACAGAACCAAAGGGGCCATTGCTGAAGAAACATTCAACTATAAATTACACTTGAATAAAACAGCACGTCTCCATGAAGATAATGTATTGTCTGTAATAAAATGTTTCCTTTTACCCAATGATAAAAGAAAATTTGAATCTTTTTTATATATGTTTCTGTCCCAGAATTGAAGATGGACCAGACAGTTTTATTATGGTGCTTCTTATAAAAATGTTCAATAAAAACTCATGTCCTGTGGCAGTTTGTGATTCTCTGGCTCATTACAGAGTCTGAACGCGGCTGAAAGAGTTTCTCCTGTGACTGATATTAGAAAAGTTTGCCTCCTCTGCTCTGTGAAATGATTTACTGCAAGAACATTTACGCTGTGCGACTTTCAAACCTAAAGGACCTTTACTTTCCACATGTGCTGGTAGATATGCTGAAGAAAAGGAGAAACTGAGAAGTTACACTATAATAAAGTGGATTGTTCTTTTACCCAAGTGCTGGATGGAGGCTGTGGGCATTCTGGATATTTCACAGCTAACAGTCAGTAACTTTCCCCTCTCTATCACTATCTCTGTTTAAAACATTAAATTAGGAAAAGATGAAACATTAAATTACCATATTAAACACTTTTCTACAAACTGTAAAGAAATGTGTTGAAACATCAGTGTTGATGACAGATGTCATTGTAGTATTGTGAGGGTCTCCTGTATCTCCTGACCTACATTTTGTGAGTCACTGTGTTCTTGTGTGCTGTTGTTAAGGAGAGCATGCATGAAACCAAGATGATTCTATTCAAAGTCATATGATCAAACTGCAGCTGCATCTAAGATGTCACAATCGTCAGCAAGAGCTTTGAAGTTTGAGTGGAAACGCATTACTAGCTGTGCTACAGTCGCAACACTTTAATGATCTGTTCACCTCACACCTTCTGCCACCCACGATTCTACACTACTCACCATCTCTAATGAGCTGTGAAGTCAAAGTGCAGCGTTAATTTGACCCGCTGCCTCAGTGTGCAACCAACACAACTGCAGGGCCTGCAGTGGAGGGTAAAGACCCCTGCAAGCCCGTCTTAACAAGCTACTCAGAAAGATGATGCACAAGCACTGCGTGGGATGAAGGTCAACTCTCACCCGTTTCACGTTCCTCCAGCTCAGCACAGTGTAGGTGTCGTTAAGCTCACAAACTTGCACATCAGTGGGGAAACGGCACCTAAACCTGACCTGCAGACAGCAGAGATGAGAGGTTAAGAAAGAGAGAAAGTAAGAACGAAAGAACATCAGCAACATAAAACCTGCTGTGTTTTAGAAAGGCAGTGAAAATGAAACATGCAGAAGAGAGCTGGAGAATGAGGTACTGCTGGAGAACGGGTAAAAGTGTGGTCATGCTACACAGTAATCCTCAGACTCACAGGAGTATGACTGCAACAGATGTTTCAAGCAATTAAAAAATACCCTAACAACAGCAGCTCACACTTTGTAGACTATCAAAACAATTCTGGCATGAACACGTTCTTGTTGTAGTTTACAATTTGAATCTCTCTGCGGTCACACAACATGGTCACTACCCAGAAACACCAACTGACTGCCTGCTTTAAATCTGTTCAGCAATTTTCCAATCTTGCACAGACATAATTGGACCTATAATATTTATTCTTTTATGTTTTTGCTTTAAATGTGTTTAATAAATAAAATGTGTTAAATCTAAACTTCTAAATATATATGATACATTCTTTTGTAAATGTTTCAGGAATGTTAGGGCAAGTCTTAGTGATCAACATTTCTTCATCTGTAACTTCCACTACTTTCAGGATGCTGCCAGGATGATACCAGTCCGTGTAGACAACAAGGCAGCTGGTTAGGTTTTGGAACAGAGTCAGTGTGGAGCGTGACTGCCTCATAAAATGAGAATGTACACAGGTGAGTGAAGCGAGGAGTAGAAGAGTTAAACCACTGTATGGATTTTTTGGTTTCCGTTGGGAAATCTAGCTGTTTGTAAAATACATTCTGTGCATTGAGTCACACACACACGTTTACTTATCTAAATGGGGACATTCCATAGACTTCTGTCTAACACTCTTGCCCCAACAGAAAACTTTCTGCATTTTACAATTAAAAAAAATGTTATTTACTATATTTGTATTGCATTTTTACAAATGAAGACATCCCCAAAAGGAGGTTTTGCTCCTCATATTTGTCAGGTTTTGCTAACTTTTGGCTGTAAATTCATCCCCAATATATTGCAAACACACACACAGACATACACAGACACAGCAAAGATAGGTGCCTATTTATGATGCTTTTAAACACAACAGAGTGCTGATAAAACTGCCTTAGTCTTTGAGTATTGCCATACCGGCGGCTCAGAGCACCTGTGCATGCATACAGGTGTTACTTCATAACAGATCTGCTCTCTGAAACACACCAAATTTATTATAATGACAGTCAAACATTTTGTAGCTAGTTATTTCATGAAAAAGAAATCTTTCTCAAGAAGACTGCAGGAGAGAAATCTCACCAAACCTGTCAAAAACAATTCACCCCAAAACAAAAAAAGCTTCATAATTATATTTATGCATGAAGATTTTTTGTCATGTTCTTGAGAGCTTTTGTCAGATTCATCTTTCTGTTGCATTCTGACCAGACATGATCAATCTTGTTCTCTGCATCAGTGTGAAGTGAGTCTTCTCACCCTCCAGCTGGTCTTTAGTGATCACAATCTCTCTGCCTCTGTCCACCTTCACCACTGAAACACATAGATAAAGACGCATGTCAGCAATATCAGCAATATCAGCAATATCACACTGTGAGTTCAGGCTTCAAGACAGGAGGGACTTTAATAAAGAGCTCAGGGGACTGATGATGCCGGCTGTGAGAGGAATCTGCCATCTTTATTTCACCGTTTGTGATAAGAAGAAATAAATGTATTGTATAAACTCCTGTAAAGTAATAACAACAAAAACACCATTTATGCATTCATTCATTTAAAGGGAATAAATATAACACGCACATTTAATTGGACATTTTATAAACATTCATCTCTGCTAACAGCATTAAAATACAGTACTTTAGCAATAGGTCTCATTTATAGTTTTTACATTAGTCATTCTTTTACAGAAAATACTGCAGTACTTAATTCCTAATTTCTAACAGTGCATCATTTTTATTGTAAATAAACTACTGTAAAAGAAGAGACATTCGTTTTTAATAGAATAAAAAGAAATTTAAAGAAAAAGAAACAGACAATTAGGATTTTAATAGACATTATTTCTGACTATATGCTGCATCAGAGGTATTAATGCATGAATTCATGTAACATTTTTAACATAATTTATATGTATATGTAAACGTTAACGTGTAAATGTTTAACTTTTTCACTGAATGAATTGTACTGCATGTATCTATTTGAACAGTTTTCCTGTGTTCAGTGACGTGAAACAGTGATGCAGTGAAAGCAGCTGCAGGTGTTTAACACACACACTTTCAGCTGAAGATCACATGATAAACACAACTGAAGCTTAATTAACCTCCAACAAGTGTAAAATATTCATTGTGAAATATGAAGCAGAAAAACATCTGATATGTATGAAATGTGAAGTGTTGTAAAGTTATTATGTCATGTCGTTGCAGATTAAGTTAATCTTTCCAGGCTTTTACAGTCTGAGGAATCTGTGGGTGTTATTTTTAACTGTTAATGCTATAGGGAGTTTCTGAACTTTGGATGTGATGTAATGTGAATGTTTGACTCTGTCTGCTTGTGTGTCATGCACAAAAACTACTAATCCAGCCCTGAGATTCTTACCCATAGTCCTGCTGGGCTCCAGAGGGTCAGAGGTCAGGATAGATGTACGGCCCACTCCGGCCTGATTGACTGCACACACTCTGAACTGATACACTGTGTTTTCCTTAATAATGTCCAGATGATGTAAAATCTGCATCCTAAAGCAAAATGTAAGAAGCTGCTCGAGGAGACTCCACAAACTCATCAACATATCAGTCTGAATTCACAACTCATTTCTCATTTTAAAGAATAACCCCATTATCTGATAGCTCTGTACTCTTACTGCATGTCAAAAGAATGTCTTTGTGTTAAAGATAAAAGTGAATACTGATGTGACTTCTAAATAAAACACTTTAGATGTCCCTGAACTATTCAAGATCAAACACTGAATAAATGTTTCTCTGCATTATAAATAGAGGAACTTCATAACTTCATTCTCAGAACACTGTGACTGCGGGGCTTTCATGCATTTTTATCCGTTTAATTGTCGCCAACTAGTGCATGTATATATATGTATATATATTTTACATTTACATTTAGTCATTTAGCAGACGCTGTTATCCAAAGCGACTTTTTTTTGAAAAAAGAGCATTGACGAGAGCAAGTCTACAAAGCTACATTTACAAGCGGATATTGTATTCTGCTACTAGAGACAGATTGAACTACAGACAAGGAGATAAAAAAATGAAAATCTCAGGGAAAATGTATTTGGTTTCATTCTGTCAGTGCTATTCTGACATCAGTCAAATTAATGAAACATATTTAAGTTCCTAATGATAACAATCACACACAATCAAACTAACCCAATCCCAAAAGACTGTTAAATATGTCTTATTGTATCATAATTATAATGCCATTATAAGAGAATCACAAATCTAAAGACATTACAAACACAGGCACTGTTTGATTTTCCTCTACGCAAGCGCTGTGTGTGATAGATAGATGACATAGATGAAGACGCTGTGCTCCACGGTTCTGTCTCGGGTTGCGAAGGCGGATGCTGTACAGCCCCTCAGGACTTTTATACTGTGAAAACTGTATATTTTGTCCTCTAACCCTTCCCTAAACACAACCTTCACAGACATTTTTCTGCATTTTCAAAAAAAAAAGCATCATTTAGTATGATTTATAAGCTGTTTTCATCAAGGGGAACAAAAATGTCCTCACAAGGTAAAAAATTACTACTATTACTGTAGACCTCACCAGGACCACACACATCACAGCTGCACTGTACTGTATTCAGAGCTGCACTGCGTACTGTACTGTATTCACAGCTGTACTGTGTACCGTACTGTATTCACAGCTGCACTGTGTACCGTACTGTATTCAGACCTGCACTGTGTACCGTACTGTATTCAGAGCTGCACTGTGTACCGTACTGTATTCACAGCTGCACTGTGTACCGTACTGTATTCAGAGCTGCACTGTGTACCGTACTGTATTCAGAGCTGCACTTTGTACCGTACTGTATTCAGACCTGCACTGTGTACCGTACTGTATTCAGACCTGCACTGTGTACCCTACTGTATTCACAGCTGCACTGTGTACCGTACTGTATTCACAGCTGCACTGTGTACCGTACTGTATTCACAGCTGCACTGTGTACCGTACTGTATTCAGACCTGCACTGTGTACCGTACTGTATTCAGACCTGCACTGTGTACCGTACTGTATTCAGAGCTGTACTGTGTACCGTACTGTATTCAGACCTGCACTGTGTACCGTACTGTATTCAGACCTGCACTGTGTACCGTACTGTATTCAGACCTGCACTGTGTACCGTACTGTATTCAGAGCTGCACTTTGTACCGTACGGTATTCAGACCTGCACTGTGTACCGTACTGTATTCAGAGCTGCACTGTGTACCGTACTGTATTCAGAGCTGCACTGCGTACCGTACTGTATTCACACCTGCACTGTGTACCCTACTGTATTCACAGCTGCACTGCGTACCGTACTGTATTCACAGCTGCACTGCGTACCGTACTGTATTCACAGCTGCACTGCGTACCGTACTGTATTCACAGCTGCACTGTACAGGCACTTACTGTATTCAGAGCTGCACTGCGTACTGCACTGTATTCAGACCTGCACTGCGTACCGTACTGTAGTCACAGCTGCACTGCGACCGTACTGTATTCAGAGCTGCACTGTGTACCGTACTGTATTCAGAGCTGCACTGCGTACCGTACTGTATTCACAGCTGCACTGCGTACCGTACTGTATTCACAGCTGCACTGCGTACCGTACTGTATTCAGAGCTGCACTGCGTACCGTACTGTATTCAGACCTGCACTGCGTACCGTACTGTATTCACAGCTGCACTGCGTACCGTACTGTATTCACACCTGCACTGCGTACCGTACTGTATTCAGACCTGCACTGCGTACCGTACTGTATTCAGACCTGCACTGTGTACCGTACTGTATTCACAGCTGCACTGCGTACGTGCACTGTATTCAGACCTGCACTGCGCACTGCACTGTGACCTATTCAGACCTGCACTGCGTACCGTACTGTATTCAGAGCTGCACTGCGTACCGTACTGTATTCACACCTGCACTGTGTACCGCTGTATTCAGACCTGCACTGTGTACTGTATTCAGAGCTGCACTGCGTACGCTGTATTCACTGCACTGTATTCAGACCTGCACTGCGTACCGTACTGTATTCAGACCTGCACTGCGTACCGTACTGTAGTCACAGCTGCACTGCGTACCGTACTGTATTCAGAGCTGCACTGCGTACCGTACTGTATTCACAGCTGCACTGCGTACCGTACTGTAGTCACAGCTGCACTGCGTACCGTACTGTATTCAGAGCTGTACTGCGTACCGTACTGTATTCAGACCTGCACTGCGTACCGTACTGTATTCAGACCTGCACTGCGTACCGTACTGTATTCACAGCTGCACTGCGTACCGTACTGTATTCAGAGCTGCACTGCGTGCCGTACTGTAGTCACAGCTGCACTGCGTGCCGTACTGTATTCAGAGCTGCACTATTCAGACTGCACGACCGTACTGTATTCACAGCTGCACTGCGTACCGTACTGTAGTCACAGCTGCACTGCGCTGCACGACTGTATTCAGAGCTGTACTGCGTGCACGGACTGTATTCAGACCTGCACTGCGTACCGTACTGTATTCAGAGCTGCACTGCGTACCGTACTGTATTCACAGCTGCACTGCGTACCGTACTGTATTCACAGCTGCACTGCGTACCGTACTGTATTCACAGATGCACTGCGTACCGTACTGTATTCACAGATGCACTGCGTACCGTACTGTAGTCACAGCTGCACTGCGTACCGTACTGTATTCACAGATGCACTGCGTACCGTACTGTATTCAGACCTGCACTGCGTACCGTACTGTATTCAGACCTGCACTGTGTCCGCTGCACGTGACTGTATTCAGTGCTGTACTGCGCGTGCACCGTACTGTATTCACAGCTGCACTGCGTGCACCGTGCGGTATTCAGAGCTGCACAGCGTACCGTACTGTAGTCACAGCTGCACTGCGTACCGTACTGTATTCAGAGCTGTGCTGCGTACCGTACTGTATTCACAGATGCACTGCGTACCGTACTGTATTCACAGATGCACTGCGTACCGTACTGTAGTCACAGCTGCACTGCGTACCGTACTGTATTCACAGATGCACTGCGTACCGTACTGTATTCACAGATGCACTGCGTACCGTACTGTAGTCACAGCTGCACTGCGTACCGTACTGTATTCACAGATGCACTGCGTACCGTACTGTATTCAGAGCTGCACTGTGTACCGTACTGTATTCAGAGCTGCACTGTGTACCGTACTGTATTCACAGATGCACTGCGTACCGTACTGTATTCAGAGCTGCACTGTGTACCGTACTGTATTCAGAGCTGCACTGTGTACCGTACTGTAGTCACAGCTGCACTGCGTACCGTACTGTATTCACAGCTGATATTTTCATGATCTTCACCATCTCTGCACCACATCACATCCTGTTGAAACGGCAGCAGTGTGGAGGTGAAGCTGCCCTGCAGAACCAGTTTCTCACCCTCCTTCACAAATGTTGGAGGAAACCTGGAGCCCAGCTGAGCTTCTGGCTCTGGATCTACAACAGAGGAACAGAGGAAAGACCAGACACTAGTACATATACAAAGAAAACAACAACTGGGAAGAAAATTCTATTCCTCTGTTCAAATTTTAGAAGGGCAGCAATCCAGCCAAGCCCTGTACATTCAACAACAAACAGCTTTCATTTGACATCTACATCCGTTCTTGTAAGATGTAAATAATTACAAGAGAAAAAAATTACTCTGTAATGTATGACTTTGGCTGGCACAGTTTTCACAGAAATCAAGCCGTTAGTGCTACAATTCAGTCACTTTTAATTACATTTCAAAGTGACAGGAAGTAAGTAGCTTTTGTTCTCCATCATGTTCCTCTGGCAGGCGGTGGAAATGAACGTAAGAAGAAACTCAATTAAGGAACAAGCTGAGATGGGTGAAACCACTGAAGTGTAATGAAAAGTGTCTCATTCTTCATTGAGTTTTCATTACGGCATCAGAAACCATCTGAAGGACGAAGGCAAATATTAGTGTAACAAGACAAATGCAGTGGAGGGCATCACAGAGGGCTGACTTGACGTCTCTGAGAACACACCATTCCTGACAAGCTCTCCTGAGAGAACTGAAGAGACTGAACTGAAGATGATGTGTGCTAATGTAACTCATAAACGAAATTCCCAAGGCTGACAAATTAATTTGGATGTTCTCTCTTACCACCAGAGGAGCTGTAATGAGAATTCAAATTTATCAAAAAAAACAATGTACATTGTGTGTGTGATGGTGTGTTGCCAAATAGTCTATGACAATGCACAGAAAATCTCAAGAACCATTTAAAGGAGCACTATGCAGGGGTGTGGCTTCTGGCATTGTTCCGCCCAATGGGAGGGGCCGAATTTATATAATTATATTTATATGATTGCTTACGGGCTCAAGTCAGGCAAGCCCCAGGAGCACAAGTCTCTATAATATGACAGATCTCTCCTTCACCATAAGACTATGAGAATTCACCAGACACCAATCACAACTCACTAATCATTTTGGATGTCAATTTCAAATATCAACAGCGTTTCTCAGAAATCAATTACTGCACCTTTTTTGAACATCTGTGTGTCTCGGTTTTGTGTCCACACAATGGAAGTCAGTGCCACTATTGTCTGGTTGCCAAAATACTTCAAAATCTTCTTTTGTGTTCCTCAGAAGCAAAAAAGTCATACAGGTTTGAACTGGCATGAGGGCGAGTAAATGATGGAAAACTTTTATTTTGGGGTGAAATATGACTTGAATATGAACAGGAAACGTTTTTTAATCAACATCATTCTGGACTTTCGGTTAAACTGCCCTGCGGTGATGCATGAATATTTTCTGCAGTGATCAGAGCAGACAGTGACTGGGCTGCTAATGCAGCTGGAATGAGCAGAAGTAACCCACAGCAGAGACTCTGTGACCTTCAGTGAGCTAAACACTGTCAGTAATAACAGGCTTTAAAGGTGTAGTAAGTGATTTCTGAGAAACAATTTTGTGAATACTTGCTAGATATATTAATAAAACATAAAAATACTGTCCAGTCCCGACTGTGTGTCGAGTAGACTGATCCTCACCACACCATAACACTCTCTCAGCCAATCAGCAACATGGGGCGTATGTGGCAGCTGTTATTTGTTGCCTGCATTTCATAGCATGTTTCTTATTTTGAGAGCGATAAAGAAGGGCTGTGTTAGCAATAAAAGAAGGGCTGTGTTTGTTTGCATGTCAATTTCAAATATCAACAGCGTTTCTCAGAAATCACTTACTGCACCTTTTTTGAACATCTGTGTGTCTTCGATTTGAATCATAGAGATTCAACAAACAAATGCACCAAAGACTCAACACACCAGAGCAAAAATATAGTCCACTCTGATAACTGTATGAGTCTGGTGTGTTTGTTCGGTGTGATGTCTCACCTCTGTGAAGAGAGTGAAGTGATCCACCCGCTTGTGGACGATATGCTGGTCTCTCATCACCCCAGTCTCCAGTTTCTCTGCCTCATTACCAGTGTCTCATTAGACAGTGTCTCTCTCTCAGTTCAACGCTGGCCACTGTCTCCTGCAGAGCCTTCCCGGGGTCAAAGGTCAAAGGTCTTTCAGAGTGCTGCAGATAAGACTTCATGACAACACGTGAAATAACACACTTCTCAAATCATTACAGTTACAGACATTTCACCAGCATGTCATTAAAAAGATGTTTGGATGCAACTGCCATAATCAGACAATGAAATAAACAGAACTTGACTTGCTAAGAATAAAATTAAGCATATAATAATTCATTAAGTATAATTAATTAAGCATGTTTAAAGAATTAAGTATTAAGTATAATTCATCTATGTGACTGTCATCTATGCAACTCTGCTGAAGCAAGTGACCTGTGCTGCATTAACAAACAGACTCCAACACACTGACAAAAAGCAGAAGTTCAGCTTGATGATTGAAGAAGCTCAGACAAGCCAACCAAAGAAAAGAGGGAAGTTATTTCAGTTCATTCTGTAACATGAGCTGCTACAGAAGTGGGAAACGTGTGTGTGCTTCACACACACTGATGATATTGACTTTGACATGCAAATAAGTCAGAAGAGAAGTTAATGTAACTGAAACTAACCAGCGTTATTACTGTCTGAAGTGTAAACAACTTTCTGTCAGCTCACAGCCAGCTGACATCTCCAGCAGTGACAGATATATCGTATAGATATAGACATATAGATTCTCACTATATTCACTATACTTATCTGCAGTGGGCTGTTTACTAAATCTAAAGGCAAATCAGTGATGGTTTTAGGAGGAAAGTTCAGTGTGTTTGGTATCGTCCACTCTCTACATAGACAACTGCCGTCTAAAGGAGGATCCTAACGTAAAATCTTTGGAAGGATTCTTTTACTGGGTTTGTCACAATGCATCGTATGATTGCCTTCTCTAAGAAGAGTGTGATCTGTGTTTTCAGAACAGACTCTGTGCAGGAGCACGACTATATGACTCAAAGTACTGCCTGTGTAGGAATGCACTCAATTTTAAACAGAGCCACTTGTAACATACAGCTCACAGCTTCTGCACTGTATGATTGCAGTGCAGTCTGGACAGGGTGCTCATGGGTGAATCAGACAAAAATGTCACCTTTCACCCATAAATTAAACATGAAGACTAGTTATAAGGTTGTTTTTTCTCTTTTTTGTGTTGTAGCACATTCACTTCCCAGATATTATTACTGTTATAATTTGGGAAGTTTTGTGTAAGTCTCACTTTCATATATTTTAATCAGCATAAATTGAAAGAACTACAATAAATCTTCACAAAAATTAGTTTAACTGTCATGAAAACATAAAACAACTTACAAATAGGCTTAATTTTCTTTATGTAAACCATATATATATTTATATAAATATATTTAGCTTTTGAATTAGAGCTGGGATGTGGCCTGCAGCTGTTTTTCTATAGGTTTTAAGGGGCAGTTTGTACAGTTATGGAGGTTGATCATGACTCCAGTGTAACTCAACACACACCACTGGTGTCAGAAGAACAGATGTCATCTCTATAGGCAATCACACTGTTATACAAACATGATACTGAACAAGTGACATCACAAGTCCCTCCAGTTAAACCATTCTGATGGCTTAAAGCAACAGTTCACCAAAAATGAATTCTTTGTCATCATTTACATTTCCTCATTCCAAACTGATAATCTCATCTCATTCAGTAAATTAGTTAAATTACAGGTTATGACAAAATAATTCATGTTTTGCTGAATAAGTTCTTTAAAGACACACAGTCATCACAGAAACATGAAGTAGAACAGATAAGAGCTCGTATGTTCACACATCTGCTCTCTGTGAATGACTAAAGGAGAGATTCAGTAACTAATATTAATAATTTCATTAAGGGTTTACACTTGTTTCGTGGAGCTGGGAAGCTTGTGAATCGAGAGATTTTCAGTGGAGAGTTTGTGTATGTGACACAGGGCAATTTTGATGCATTGAGGGTCATAGCGGTTCTACCTGGATTTGAACTTTCTCTTCTTGATCTGGGAGGACATCTCCATGCTGTGAGACATCTGGTCCATCTGCTCCTCCTGGCAGCGGTATGTTACTATTTTGGTTGCCATGGCAAACCTCTCAGCAGTACCTGTATCAGAGCAGAACCGCATGGCTGTCAGAAGAACAGAAACACTTAGAGAATCATAGCGGCAGGTTCCACACCACAAAATACAATCTGTCATTTCCACATATCAGCAGACACGTACAAATCATGTTTCACCTCCCCTCCAAAAACAACAAAGGAGCAAAAAAGGAATCTTGTTACTGTATCTTCACTGAGCTTCATTTCACTCATGTACAGCAGTGTTTGCCTTTTCCAGTTGGGATGTGTTTCCTAAAATCCCTCAGGAGGCTTCACGCTTGAGAACAGAGAGGAGAGACTTACACTAGGTCACAATCCTGTTAAAAGTCCCTTTGTGAGCTATTGTGAGAATAATAATTCATTAGCTCTGGGGCTCAATGCGGCCCGCAAGTCATAAATCACTGCGGTGCTGCACTTGGCCCTCGTGAAGCCAAACAGAATCAGGTCACTGAAGGATGGATTCATTTACACAGAAGCTGAAACAAGCACCTGTGTTACCATTATAGACTGAGAAATGCTTTTCCCCTTAAAATGAACCTGATTTAGTCTGAGACAATGACTCAGAGACTGACAGCTGCCATCTGGACCAGACGCGCCTCTCCAGCCATGACCCAGTGCCTGGACAAAGACTCCAAAAGGCTAGTTTACAGCATATTAAAACTGATCTGTCATTAGATGAACAGCATGTCTGTCTGTCCTCCAGAGAGAGACAGAGACAGAGAGAGATGGAGAGAAAGAGACAGTGAGAGAGAGACAGACAGCATCTCTCACTGCTCTCACAAAAACATTTTGCACAATGAATGTGTTTGTGAGGAATAACTCTATAAACTATAAATACATTTTTACAGTGTTTTTATGGTGTTTTTACTGTGTTTTTACAGTGTTTTTGGTTTCCAATCACACGATTCTTATGTTGAAACCATCTGGAGAGCAAAGAATGACAGATGCACAGTTTTCCATTTTTTTCCATTTTTTATCTTAGAAAAGCAAATAAAATTGTCCTTAAAACCAAACACATTTTTACCAGCAAAAAAGCAATATGCAAAATTACTAACATGAATTATAAATTTGTATGTAATGAATGCGAAAATTAGCAGCCCAACCCATGCAAACAAACACTGAATTAAATAATACAGTGACAGATGAATCTGCTCAGATGAGTCAGAACATCACAAAACAACTCACAGTATCAGGTAAAGCACGGCCTCTGATGGAGAGAACAGATTTCATCAGGGGTACTGAAACAGAGAGCTGAGAATTCATTCACATTCATCAGGCCTTTAGGATGATCAGCAGAAAGACACACCTCAGTCTTTATCTCTCCTCAGACTTCAGCTGTCTTTCCTCCTTTAGCCTTCTGTTTAGATCTTCTTATTGTCTCCTTTACAAGCTACTCTGAAACTGTAATTTATCAATTCTAATTTAAAACCACAGACAATCAGCTCTGTTGACATGCTAACATAAAGTAACTGCATTGAGTACATAAGCTATTTAAGGGGACAGTGTCATTTGATGAATGAGATGATACACACACACATTTTTGAATGAATGTGTTCCTTTAGCTAAACTGGTGGAGCTTTGCATTAGCAGTGCAAAAGGTTGTGGGTTCGATTTGCAGGCAACACCCAGATCAGATGTATAGCTTGAATGTACTGTTGCTTTGGATAAGTGTGTCAAATGCATTAATGTAACTCAATGGTAACAAGGTGTTAAACCTGTCTCACTGCACTGCAGAAAGTGATTCATTAACCAGCTGTATCTGTTTGCCAAGTGTTAGAGCAACATTAAACACTGATCATCCAATCAGAATTCAGAGTCTCTCTGTTTATAACAGGTGTCATTTGCACAGGTAAGTAGACTTCGACATCCTCATACACCCTTTACTGTGTCGTCCACAGCTGTGTAAAGTTTCTGTGACTGGCTGAAACCTGGGTGTTTCATACAGAATTGTAGCATCTGTGTGAGCGGCTTATTTATAAGCATTTACTGTCCCCACCTGCCGCTGAAATACCACAGTAACAATGTGGCAGGGAGCTGCCCGCTTCTCCAGTATCATCTGCGACATTGAGACTAAGAATAACCGGGCAGAACAACAGGAGCAGAGCTTTGTCTGTTCACTGTGATGGGTGTAACACAAGCCTATACAGAGTGGAACTATGTGCTCAGATTCGGCTCCAGTGAGAGAGACATTATTAGAATGTGTCTGACTGCACCTGCTGTTTTACCCAATCAAACAAACATTCAAACAAAACAGAAACATCTCTCATTATTATATTTCATGTTTCTTCTGCTAGAGTCATTGTAAGAATAAGTAACATTTCTGAAAAACATCTATTGCGTTCCACAGAAAAAGAACAACATAAGAGTACGGTGAATTGGATTGAAAGTAACAACATGAAAGTAAATGCTGACAAAATGTTGATAAACATGTTGATAAATGCTGATTTGTATATCTATCAGACATAAACGCTTCACTCCTCATCATCTGTTTTAGAATCCAATTCACTCCAAATGATCTGTCCATGCAGCTGTTTGAGAAACTGAAGTCAAATCTGCCCACATGCACATTCAGTTCATTTCACAGCACAAGTTCACACGTTAATGCAGGAGATTCAAACCTTCTTCTAAATAAACACATTGCACATAAGAGTGCACTGGCACACATCTAATGTCTGTCACACACTATTTGTTGTATGCAGTCAGTAGGAAGTTATTAGGCCAGCAGAGGAAAGAGTGATAATTCTGTCATCAGCTGTTATGAAAACCCAGTTAATCAACACACACACGAGCTGTCCAGATAAACTTGTACCAGCATCACACATACACCTCTACACAATGTTCACTGTTTACTGCATGTTCTTTATTTCTATGTAAAACAAAACAGAATGTAATGATGATCTTTTCAAATAATATTAAAATTAACAGTTCTGCATCACACGCACACACACACACACACACACACACACACACACACATATATATATATATATATATATATATATATATATATATATATATATATATACATATATATACACTGACTTTTAAGACATTATTTACAATAACACAAAAATTCTGTATACAGTAACAAATATCTCCCCACCTTAAATTATTTTGATTACAATCAGCATCAATTAAAAGCAATACATTGTGTTCTGGATTACAGTAAAGAGAATTTGATTTTTTTGCTTTACATTACTGAGAGTCTGAGGTGGTTTAACTGTTTTAAAAGCAATGTCACAATGCAAACATTTAGTACAATAAGCTTCATGCATAAGAAATATGATTCCTTATTTTTAGTTAGAACCCGGGTCATATCTGGAGAGCGGAAAATCATAAATAAATTTTTGACTTGGGCAAAGCAACCAGAGTAACATCCAGCATAGCAACATACTAACAACTGCTTATAGCAGCAATACCTGACATCTTGAAAATCTTGGTTTTATCACTTTTAAATCACATTTGAGTAAATCTTGTTTTTTATCACTTGACCAGTGTTTGTCAACAGACCTCTGACAGTATATCACTGAATGGTCTTGATATTATTTACAGTACATAACAAATCTTGTGTTCTTAAGGAAATTAAGCAATTAGTTGTGTCAGTGCAGCTCTGCAGATTGTCGGCTGATCTAAAACAAAAGCTGATGAAGTGATGAGCAGGAGATGATCTCACACACCTCACACGCCTCACCATCACTGCCAGTTAAACTCATTCAATTAGATTCTCATCCAGAACAAACCACAAACTCCTCCAGAGGCAGTGTGCTCAGCTGGTTATCATATACAGTAATATTTCACCAAAGAAAATGACTCTGACCTTTGCATTGTTGGACTTCTGTACTGTTTGGACACAGACGAGAGACACAGTATACTGTAAAAAAATGAGACATTTCTTGCAAGAATCAACATGCTTGTAATCTGAAGCTCATGCCTGTAATCACAACCTAATGAAACTTACAGCAGAACAACAATTTTGCAAAAACTTTACCAAACAGCATCAGATCATTACTCAGTGTGTACACAACAGTATTGTGTACACACTACACAACGGTCTCAGCATGACATTAAACAGTGTCTTTAGTAAAGGGTGAGACACGTGACAGGCATCCAGGAGGACAAAGAGAATGTCACAATCAACATGGTCACTTCAACAGCTCTGAGGCAAACCTGTCTTAAATATTAATATTATTATTATCATATTGCTTTACCTGATGTTTTTGGTGCATCCTCTTAAAACATTGAGCAAAGTGATTGATTGATTGATTTGACTGATTTCCGAATGACCTCAAAGCATTTTTTTTCCTATAAACAAAGAGCTTTTATGAACTGACTGAATTCTCTTCAGGATTTCCTCAGTCACTGCATGTGAAATCCCCATGAAAACTATCACACCAACTCCACCATCTTTTGTCTGACATGTAGATGTATAATTAATCACAGGAAATGTCTGGAATTATGTGCTTATATTTATCAGGAAACATGCTGCCATGTCTAAAGTCCTGTGTGTGCTGTATATTAACACATAAATGTACAAAACATCAGTCTTACTGTGAAACATTGTAAAGTCAAATCAGATTTGACCATATTTACTGTACTTTCTCAGCACTGTTCCTGGTCTTCTCGCATGTGATTCATTGGTGAAACATTATCTCAAAGAAACAATCTTTGGCTTTGTAATCTTTTATCAAAACGTAATGTCTCACTCTTAAACAACAATCATGACGAAGCAATCAAGAATCAAGAATTTCATTTCAACCTTTAGGCTTTCCTGTATATTGACTTCACAACATGCATTATGATTCATGAATTAATTTAATCTGTGAATAAGTTAAAATGTGGACGTGTGACAATGCATGAGTCGACAGGTAAACACTTGTAAAATTCTACAGAAACAAACTGGATTCAGTCAAAGTGCACAAGAAACAACTTCAGTGACTATTTACAGACATTGAGAATCATGTAAAATTACTGCCATTCATTAAAAAAAGTCTTTTTGAGGTACTGTATTTTATGTAGTTCACCCAAAATACAAATTCCGTCATCATTCTATCATCTCACCCTTATGAGAGTCAGTCCAAACCCATCTGACTTTATTCTTCTTCTGAAAATTCTTTAATGAACATGTTTGAGTTGGGCGGATTTATTTCCAGTTAATGATGACAGAATATTCATGTTTTTGGTTGAATTATTTCAGCAATCAGGTGACGAGCAGGAATGCAGATGGACGGCTCTCTTCAGACCTCCTGGACGATGGAGATCAAGCTTCCATTTTTAACATCCATCTGTCCAGAAGGGTCATTTTGACATTTGATTCTTCTTCCTCCTTAATGTTCTCCTCCTCCTGAGCTTTAATCGACTCTTGCAGATGATCAGACCTCAGAATGTAAGTCCTCTGATCCTGCTTTTTCTCCAGGCTCAATCCAGGCAGCCAGTTCACTCTGTAGTTGGACGTCACCACTGAGAGACCAGTGGAGGTCTCAGAAACATCTACAGGCAGGTATGCTGCATTACACCTCAAATCCTCCACAATCAGATCAGTTAGTAGTAACGGCGTCGTCTCTCCAGGTGAAGTTAAACCTTCTGAGAGATGATTAGTCTCCGGCTCATGTCGAAAGAAATGCTCATTTAGCTGCAAATTACCATTACCAGCAGAGATAACTGGAACCACTAGAGGTGTGCAGCTGGTATCAGAGTTTGTAAGCTCTGGGCCCATTGAAACACTGTGAGGCTCTTTGGCCCAAATCAACCCTGGAGCAGATAATTCAGAGCAGGTCTCAAACACTCCTCCATGAGCTGAGGGTTCTTCAGATGGCTGAACACTCACGATCATGCTGTAGCTGACACATTGCTCTGTGCTGGTGCATCTCCACTGAAGATCATGACAGTCCTGAGATGCATAGCCTGTCCAATTACCTGTGACCTTTGACCTTTCCTGAGCAACAGAGGCCTTGAGATCAAACTGACTGTTCCCAACAAACCCTGAACATACTTGTACTTTGGAAATATCATCCCAGGTATCTGGACAAAACGGAGCAGTGCTGTTCTTGGACAGCATCTGATTCACAGAGAGCGAGAGAGCGAGACAGAAAGAGAGAGAGAGGGGAGAAATTAAAAATCTGAGGCTGTTTCTCATTTATAAAACACATATATTATCTGATTTGATCCTAAATTCAATAGATTCAAAAGTGAGGGACACACTCACATTTATAAAGGCAGAAAATGATCCACTTAATAAAAAACAGAATAGATTTAGGATATACACAGATAGGTTTATGTGATATTTTTGTTTGAATAAAGCTTTTATGAACTTTACTTGTCGCAGTGCATGACCATTTAAAATAAACTAGTGACAGACAGAAAGGTAATGAAAAACTGAAAAACACCTAATATGAACTTGTTCCTTGTACACACACACAAATACACAACAGCGCCTGCTTGTAAAAGACTCGTTCTGAACGTTCTGTTTGATTCTGTTTCTGTGTGTAATCCATGAGGAACTGTTCACATGTTGGTCAGATATTTGATCTGGTTAATCAGGGAGAGGTTTCACACGAGCCCAGACTGAAATCACTGAGCAAATATCAACATGTGTGAACTTTTCATATCACAGAGAATAATTATCACACATTCCAAAAGAGGGTAAATAATCCACGAACGTCTGATCCAGAACCAGATGTTTGCTTGTGTTCAGCAGTTTTGATACAAATTTGAATTGTTTTTATAAATTAACTGCCTTAATAAAACAACTTTTTTTTAGTTAAAGCAAATTAGGAAGGAAAAAATCCAAGTGTCTCAAAAGTGTCTCAAACTGAAAACAGACTAACTCCGTCAATTCTGTTTTAAAAGTGTGATGCATCTCATTATTTTATAGTTTTGATATTTGTACTGTTATTATACTAATGAAAACACATTAATGTTGCACAATGTTTAGGAGTGTTCAGATGTTTCTGCAGTGTACATTCAGGAAACTGCTGATTACATAACGTTTTAGTGCTGCTCGTCAAACAGGGTCTGACTGCTGGTAAGACGGGAGGAGCTGATTTCAAGTATATTCACCTGGAATTTTCCCAGTGAAGGTGACACAATCACTCACCAGAGCTTTGGGCAGGGATGGATCTCCATTCACAGACTGTTGACAGAGAACCACAGGTATGACCATCAGCAGGAGAACAGCCACGACACCAGACAGCAGCAATATATAAAACCAGGACTTCTGTGCTGGAGGAGAGCAATTCAACCCACACATTAATAAAAATATCAGTCTGCAACTATTATTACACTGAAAATATGTTCTGAAAATATGGATGTTTAGATATTTTTACTGGTCAACAAGAATCATAAATGTTTTACTAGATAATGAGTATATACACTGAGTCAAAGCAGTTATGTGTCAGATTCATCAAATCTAACCCCTCCACTTACCTGTGACAGTTTGACAAAAGGAGGCTGGGTCACTCTGACGGGGTGAAGACGGATGAGTGAGGGAATAAACAACTTCTCCACAATACTCTGTGTCTGTTTCCACAGGCCACACAAACACTGATGTGCCTTCAAACACCTTCAGACAGACACAGAGGAAACATCTTTCATAAAGAACCTCACAAACACACAGGTCACGTTTCAGCAGTTATATCGTGATATGAATAATAACCCGTCCTGCTGCCGACTTCGGCTGCGTCAGATGAACTCTGTACTTCACAGGATTTCTACAGATTCCCCAGCAGGTGATGTTCTCCATGGATCGATTCTCTGGACCCATTGGGGGGGATATCGCCACAGTCAGTGAGGTCTCATTCCACCTTACTGCCAACTTTGGAGCTTCCAAAACGGCTACAATGAGTAAAACAAAGAAAGATAAAGAGAGGTAGACCATGAATCTAAACCAACTAGTGGCTCATGACCCATGATCTTGAGATAATAAAACGACACTCTGGTTTACTGGTTTAACATTAAACACCTTTGATACTGTCTTGGATATCCAGTTTAAATATGTGTCCTGATGCACAACCACTGATCTAAACAGACAAGCTAACATACAATGTGAATTGAGGGATGAAAAGACAGAAGATCTTACTTTGCTCATATGGGGTGAACATCAGCTCTCCCAGACACCATCCAGCTCCAGTGATCTTGGCATAATATCTTGATGCCACCTCAGTCATGACAGGTGTGAGGTCACACAGAGGAACAGAGATGTTCTGACACCATAACACAGGTTTATACATCTCTCCATACCTGCAGAAGATCAAACCCTTTACATCAGAGTACAGAACATCACAACACAGGTTTATACAGCTCTCCATACCTGCAGAAGATCAAACTTCTACCTCACAGTTCAGAACACATCACTGCTCTGTGATTAGGACAGATAGCAGAAAGTCTCTCGACAGGAGATGTTTATAAATCATTACACATTCATTTTTTATCTGCACAGTCCACAGTGAACACAATCACGTTTTCACAGCCAGACTTTGTCTGCTCTTTGCTCTTCTGTGTATTACTGTATTATGTACAATGTGTATAAAGAGTACAGAGCAGCAGAGTCGTAGGGTTAGCTGGAGTCTCTATCCCTTCAGTCTGCCCCACTGAGCTCCCAGCATGCACTGCCTGCCCCATCACTCTGTTCACAGAGTGAGATTTACTTTGACTGGAAAGAGTCAGTCAGGTTTTGACCTTCACTCACATGTGGTATTGGACGCTGTAGAGAGCAACTTCTCCTGGAATATCAACTTCATTCCAATGGAGAACACTGTGGAAATTCCTGGAGTTAAAATAAGGGTCTGCTAGATTACATTCAAGACACCAATAACCTGCAAATAAACAGAAATAAGAGTGACACATCCAAACAGGGAGCAAAATTACCACTAGCCAAGTGCCAAACGCAAATACAAATTTGGAGATTAAATAAAATTGTTTTTTCAAGCAATAATGTACAAAAGACTGTGTTATACTGTGAATACAGTCACGGCGTGATGCAGAATCGGCAGCTGAAGTAAATTCACAATATAACAGTGGTAGCTGCTCTATATAACCATTCATAAAAATACCACAAACAGCAGAAAGCTGTTTATAGCTGAAGATAAATGATTAAATGGCATCACTGGGGTACAGGATCCAGTCTGTGATGTGTAAACAGTGACAGTTTGCTATATAAACTGTGGTCAGTTCTGTGTGCTGTACTGAATCTTCCAGTAACTCCTCATTTACAGGAGAATTTCCCATCAAGTTTATTTAAGATTCATTAACTTTTTTCTCTAAAACTTAATGCCAAGTGCAATCATTCTCAGATAAGAGTCCTACACAACAACACATTTCACAGAGAATCAATGATATGTGATTTTCTGTAGATTAGATGATTTTCCTCACAGTTACCTACATATTAGTGCAAAATACAGATATTAAAACATAGACTTTTAAAATAATAATAATAAAGTATTAGTAAAATAATAAAGTAGTAGTAATATGCACTTAATAAAGGATAATGTAAATATAAAAAGAAATATAAAAATATATTTATGCACATTAAATGTTTTCAATTCACCTGACAATGTCAGATGTGACAAAAACATAATGCTGAAGCCTCTATCACTTCACTGGACTCACCAGTAAAACAGAGCAGGAGAACTGCGGCACTCAGAGAGAACATATCCAGATCAGTGAGGAGATCTTCAGCTGTGAAACTTCAAGAAACACATACAGAGCTCAGAGAGAACACATCCAGATCTGTGAGGAGATCTTCAGCTGTGAAACTTCAAAAAACACATCCAGAGCTCAGAGAGAACATATCCAGATCAGTGAGGAGATCTTCAGCTGTGAAACTTCAAGAAACACATCCAGAGCTCAGAGAGAACACATCCAGATCTGTGAGGAGATCTCCAGATGTGAAACTTCAAAAAACACATCCAGAGCTCAGAGAGAACACATCCAGATCTGTGAGGAGATCTCCAACTGTGAAACTTCAAGAAACACATACAGAGCTCAGATACAGTTCTTACATTGTTGGAAGTTGAGAAAGAAACAATCTCATCCCCAACAACAGGAAAGTCTGTCCTGTTTCACACACGCTCCTCAGGTGTGCTTGTGAACTTTGGAACGTCATATCACTAAGTTCCTGTTTTCTGCTGTTGGTCTCCACCCTAAGGGCTGTCTGTCCTCAGCACAGTAAAATCTCGACTTTCAGGTTTATCTGATAAAAGAACGAAACTGGAAATGAAGACAGGTAAGGTGTGCGAGTTCAGGTGTAACGTGTCGCCCTACATGACACATAATCAGGTTTAAAGTGGTCACACGTCACATGCAACAGCACAAAAGAATCTGTGACTCACCAACAAAAGATGTTCGTCTCTGAGGTGTAAATCTGATTTCTAATAGAAAGTGCTTTTCTCAGAGGACAAACCTTTTTTCTCAGACGTTGCTCTTTTATAGTTCAAGAGACCTAATGAAGTGTTTAATGGAGCTGTGTTTCATTTAAGCATCATTTCATTTTGTTTCAATTTTTTTTTAATTTAGAAAAATGAGAAAAATACAAGTGATAAGAAAACTTAAAAGTGATAAACGCGATACAGTGAATGCACACAGCTATGTGACAACTCTGATCCTGGAAGGGATTGATGAGAGCTCCAGAGGAGAATCCTCTGAGAAGCAGGAAGTTTTCATTGCTCTTTATTACATATCATTGGTGTTTTGGAGAAATAACTGAGATATTAATAAGATCTGAGATCCTCCTCTGTTCTTTATGGCTTGCTTCCATACCTCTGGGCTACACATATCAGGGAGAAAATCATTCTAGGCAATGAGACATGTTCAAAATATTCTGGTCTTTTTAATACTGCTAGCATATTTATTCATAAATGAACCAGGAATAAATGTTATTAATCTCAGCTATTCATGTCTGATCATTAAGTTTCTATCAGAAATAGAAATAACAACAACAGAGCAATGACTGACATACAGAGAGCTTTATAAAGAACACAGACACTGATTGAAATTTCAGATTCTTTAGTGGAGACGTGTGACATTACTAGAGAAAAACATGTTATTGCTATCAAGGAGAAATAATTTAGATTTTTATTGTGTATATTTTTTCTTCTTTATTCAATCAGTAAAGCAGTTTTTGCCCAGCCGATCAAATCACTGACCCCAGAAACACATTTCTAAATTCCATTATTATGACCTTTATCAGAATTATTAATTATAGTGACGTGAAAAGCTCATTGAAATACAAAAGCTTCAGTAAAATGCAAATGCATCAATTATGCAGCAGCAAAAAGACTTTGATATTGAGATACTGCCGCTATACCGAGACAAGACACTGTGAAATCTTTAGCCCTCAGGGCATGAGATGATCAAAATGTTGCATGAAACGCTGCCTCAGATACTGCAGGTACCTCAGCGATCTGCTCAGAACCAAAGAGAGCAAACGGGCCTGGAGGAATCTGAGGAACATTTCAGAACACACACAGAAAACAAGGTAAAAGACTTTCAACTTTAAGAGGTAAAGCTTTTAAACAATGTCAAAATCTATGAACAAAAAGTAAAGAAAGTGTAGAGAAAAATTATCAGTTTTTTCTGGAACTTTCTTTCTTTTGTTCTGTTTAAAAGCAGTGTGAGGATTCAGGTGACTATTACTCAACACTACACTGAACATTCACTGTGACTCAATGTGATGATGCCGCGGGTCATATCACAGCACATATAATGACTTTAGTCTAGAAGAGCAGTTTCTAAATCACAACACCCTGAAGACTCATTCATGTGAGTGATGCGAATATTTCACCAAATTAAACCAGTAACACTTTACCGTAAAAATTCAATAACATTAACTAATGTTTAGCTACATGAGGTAACAATAAGCAACACATTTGACAGCATTTATTACTCTCATACAATCTAATACAATCATTCACGTCCGTTCATTGTGCACTAATGTAACATTAACAAATGCAACATTAGTTTTAGTAAGTATTAGCAAACATGAACATTAAGATGATTAAATGTGTAGAGGTTTTGTTCATTGTTAGTTCATATTAACTAACATGGGTAACTAATGCTATCAAATGGAACCATGTTGTAAAGTGTTACTATTAAACCTCCTTCATTTACCCACCCATGTATAAATCCAGACCTGAATGCTGCAGTTTCCTCATGGAGAAACATCTGAAACTTCATACGCCTGCTGAGATGAAAAATCACCATAAACAAACCGCTGTTAAACATAATGTAACGTATGTCTAGCAATGTTTCTAGCAAAGTCTTTACACGTTTAGGTATATTAAGAGCTGTACTTGAGTGACTAGTACCTGTGTAATTTTCTGTACAGTGTGTTACCAGGACAAACAGGGTCTGACTGTGTGCCGTGAATGTGCAGACATCTGCAGCAGTTCATGTGAGGTGCAGACTTATGAAGCACAGGCCAACTTCAATTATGAAATATAATAACAATAACAGTAGATTTTATTTGTTATGCGCTTTTCTCATGTCCAACACGTTATGCTGTTAATTTATAGAACTAACAAACGTTACAATGTTTCCCTGACACACAGCAGGAATGCTATAATATACAGTAAAATCAAACCACAGATGGTTACAATCTAGTTAGATACAGGATAGCTCTAACAGGATGGCCACAAGCCCAACGGAGAGGATAAACTATTACGTGTAGTCTGTGTTAGGAAGTGTAGTTTCATTCTGAATGGACAAAGTTCATTACAATTAATAAAATCCACTAGATCAAGTGCCATTTGTCCACACGGTCGGTTTATCACAGAGAAAACAATATGTTAGAAAACAGCTAGTTCTGAATGCGTGTTAAATGAGGAAGATGCTTTCAGGCAGCAGAATGTTGCAGTTCCCACATCCACCAGAAGGGGTAGCATACAGAGGAAATTACACAGTTTTTAAACATTTTAGTTTCAAATAAAAAAAAAAAACTTCAATTACTAGTCAATAGACCTTGAGCACTGTAGACTCCCAAAATATAACGTGTCTCGCTGAATGTCAGAACCAGTTTTTCAAATCAGTCTTATCATTAAAAATGTATATGCTTTATATCTTTCTCTTCAGGACAGGGTCTTTTAGCACTCTGGGTTTCTTGTGGAGTCTTGTGGTGTTGATGAATTAATGAAGAGAGACTTCCTGCCATGACCACCATCTCACTGCACACGACCAACCTCATTCACTGCACACGACCAACCTCATTCACTGCACACGACCAACCTCATTCACTGCACACGACCAACTTCATTCACTGCACACGACCAACCTCATTCACTGCACACGACCAACCTCAAATGATGATTCAGAGCAACAAAAACAAACTGACTTTGAAACCCAGTGAAGTAGTATTGCAAGCTATGGACCACACCAGTATAGCACTAAAAGTAGCTGATAGTTTTCATTGCCTCTATGAACATTTTGTTTTGACGACAGACATATTCTATGAGCTCAGATATTGGTAAGTGATTGTAGTTGCCTAAATGGAAAATTAAAAAAAAAAATTATGTTCCCATAAATCACTGCTAATGATTAAATCAGAGTTTCTCTGGCCCTGGAGGTCCACTTTCCTGCAGATTAAGTCCAACCCTGTTCGGAGGAAAGTGGACTTCAGGTGAGAACCTTTGGCTCAAAACATCTTATATTCTCTGACCAAACCTTATGTTTGAACTCTGCAAAAACTTTCACTCGCTTTCCTTTTAATCAAAGACTTAGTTGATAGTTTGATTGTTTTAACGTTTATTTTCATCCTGGATTTCAACACAATCATGTTTTAATCTCAGAGACGATTTTAAAAATGCTTATAGAGAAAAAGACTGGCACAAATACCTCTGGGACCAAGACCACTGAAGACTTCCTGCTGTCCTCAAGAGTAAAGAAATCCTCCACATATGCTCAGGCCCTCAGACTGGCCTTTACCTTAGAATGAATCCAGCAAGAACTTCACTTGTAACTGTGTGATATTGATGAATCTCAAATGCCTTTTCATTTATTGGGATTAGGCAGAGTAGGCAGAGGATTTTAAATTCTGATGGTGGCTTTACTGTGGTTAAGAGGGCTTTAGGCCCCTCTTATTCATGGTAATCGTATTGTAATGCTTGGCCTCTCGTAGCTTATTGCTTTATTTTACTTTCCCTGGCAGAGCTTTTCTCCTTTGTTTTTTCAAATATCTTTGGTGAAATAGCTTTAGAGCAAAAGAACACTGCAAAAATAAATACATGAATATCAAACAAAAAAAAAATCTACATTTTTGTAGTCAACAAGTCAAAATGAAAGGCAACAGTTTGTACACTAGGATTAACTTTGGTGCACACAGTGTGTTTTTGCATATTAGTATGCTAACAGTGTTTTCTCTTTGAATACAATATTTATAACAGTGATGAGGCGACTGCAGAGGATTGTACAAACACAAATAAGCTTGTGTGTAGTCCATCATTCAACACAAACACCTGTTATTATGAAATATTCTAAGACAGGAAACTTTTAAGCAACTCAGTCACTCAGTCATAATACATTATAACAATACTGAGAACAGAATGAAATGAGTGTACGTTTCCCGTAGGTTCAGTGTGGGACAGCCAGCTGGACAATAATGTAACAGTTTTAAGGTGAAGGATTCAGATTTATTTGATTCTGTGTTAATAAAATCGTTGCATCACAGTTGCTTTACTGTCATGGTGCGCGCACACACACACACGTGCACACGCGCACACACACACACGTGCACACGCGCACACGTGCACACGCGCACGCACACACGCACACGCGCACGCACGCGCACGCACACATCCTTGACTGTCAGATCCTCAAATCCTCTGAGAAAAAAACTCACACTCACCTGATGAGCTCACAAAGCATCTGCTGTTTTAAACAACAAGATCTGGCGTCATCTAAATGTTTTCTCCCCATATCAACATTATACTGACAAATAAGATGTGCAGCCAGTGTTGACAATGACAACCATCACATTTCTGATCTGAAATCAGTCTAAAGAGACACAAAAGGCTTGTGTTATTACTGACATCAAATATATACAAGCACAAATAAGATTTTACAGCTGTAAGAGAAGCAACAATTTCACCAAAACAGTTTCTGTTTCAATCTGTTCATCACACAACATTATTGTATGAATTCAGATGTCTCACAACAGAGACACAGAAATAAGTCCGTTACTTGAATGGTTTGTTTTCTCTTTATGGGCACTCTTTGGAAACGCTGTAGAACTGCCTTATAAACAGTAGAAAAGATGATCCAACTTTCAAATGTGACATCAGTGACAGATATGAAGATATTCCTGAGTGTGAAGACTGTACAATAGCTACAGACACTGAAAATACCCCATAACATTAACAGATCATGAGTCAATATTCTCTCTT